>JAVQJD010038598.1:0-15130 GCA_036023655.1 Nannoperca australis | reverse complement strand
GTCTTCACCCCCCCCCCACTGTCCCGTTGCGCTTTAAAACGCCCTGATCCGTGACGGGTTGGGCTTTTAGGAAAGTGAAACCTTTCCATGTGTTTTTGCCATTTTAATGGTACTTAAATGTTTCCTTCTTGGCTCTAGGAGCGTTATGGGACATTAACCTTAAAATGGCACATAGCAATTAGAATTGGCACCGGTAGCGCCATAAGATTAGTTGCCAGACAGACATTTGTATGTTAATGTCTCATGTAGTGGAACGTTTCTTTAACTTTCACTCCTCTGCTGTCTGATGTCTTGAAAATGGTTGTTTGTAGGAATGTTGACAGACCAGAGCTTTGTCAGATCTCCCTCTACGACTTCCAGAAGTTTTTACAGATGGACCAGAAGGTACTGAGCACAACAGAACAAATGCTCTGTAAAAACTGCCTTGTGCTCACTTCTTTCTCCGGCTCGCCTCAGGACTCCTGGGCGTCGGATCTGAGTCGTGTCAGAGAGTTCCTCGTGGGGTACATGAGGGGTGGGCCGCACCCCGAGCCCATGCTGCAACTCGATGAGGTGAAACACACACAGACGTGCAGAAAAACCGCAGATGTTTTCCTGCTTTTTCTCACCTTTGCAGTTATGTGACTTTGTCTTTGTAGTTCCTGACGTTCCTGTTCTCTAAAGAGAATTCTGTATGTGACCCTCGACTGTCTCCTGTTGTTCCTGATGACATGAAGAGGCCGCTGTCTCAGTACTGGATCTCGTCTTCACACAACACGTACGTCTCAACACGTGAACCCCCGTTCTGAGAGAATCTGTGATTTAAAATCTGCTTCTTTGCTGTCGTGTGAAAGGATGGACAGCTTAGCTAGCTTAGCTTTAATGTCTGGTAGCACAGATACTGGAAGCTGCATTCCAAGCTAGCTCAAAATATTGTGTGTGTGGAACACATCTGGAGATGATGCATAGTTTGATTAGCAGTTAGCTTTAACATAGAAACCAGTAAGAGTTGATTGTTTCATCTGTCTTTAAACACGCTGATCAACAGAAACACTAGCTTTGACTTTAAGCTTTAACAAAGCAAACTAAATAGGTGATTTGAAGATGCTTGTTGGGGGCTGACACCGCTGTTGTGGACTTTCAGCTACCTGACAGGCGACCAGTTTTCCAGTGAGTCGTCTCTAGAAGCCTACGCCCGCTGCCTGAGGATGGGCTGCCGCTGCATCGAACGTACGTTTCATTTCCTCCTGGCCTCTTATGAAACGGCTGTGTTTGTTTTCTGTGTTGCTGTTTTGGTCTTGTTTGCAGTACAAAAGATTCAGAAGAGGTTTGTTCCTA
Organism: Nannoperca australis; assembly: GCA_036023655.1. Taxonomy (NCBI): domain Eukaryota; kingdom Metazoa; phylum Chordata; class Actinopteri; order Centrarchiformes; family Percichthyidae; genus Nannoperca; species Nannoperca australis. The sequence goes on along the minus strand of JAVQJD010038598.1, from coordinate 13,813 downwards.
AATGTGTGTTTTCTGACCGCAGTGGACTGCTGGGACGGACCCGACGACCTGCCAATCATCTACCACGGCCACACTTTAACCTCCAAGATCAAGTTCCTGGACGTGCTGCACACCATCAAAGAACACGCCTTCGTCACGTCTGAGTAAGTGCATCAGGACGGAGTTCACTTTGAAGGCTTGATGCCACCGTCCCGCTGCTCAGGGTTTTAATTTGTGTGTATTACTGTATCTTTATTCTGTCTGTTCATTTGATGTAGTGTGGTGAGACTCACACCCGCTGTTTAAAGGTTTAACAGAGTAAACTATATATTGATCTTCATCGTTGCTGCTGTTTGAGTTGAACACAGCTCACCTGCCTGCTGTGTGTTTGTGCAGGTATCCTGTGATCTTGTCCATCGAGGACCACTGCAGCGTGGTCCAACAGAGGAACATGGCCACGCACTTTAAGAAGGTGTTTGGAGATCTGCTGCTCACCAAGCCAGTGGACAACAACGCCGAGGAGCTCCCGTCCCCCTACCAGCTCCGCAGGAAGATCCTCATCAAGGTACCTGCCTTTCATAGCAAGTCAGAGAACGCGTCCTCTAACGTCAGCAGTGTGAGACTGACTATGTCCTAATGAACCGACAGACGTAAACATCACACGGCCGCGTTGTCGTTCCAGACTTAGACGAGTTAAATCCCTAAGGCGACAGCTGGTGAGAAGATCTTTGTTGCACCTGTAAGTTTGAGAACCACCAGGCCCGACCACGTCATCTGGGGAGGAGGTGCAAGCTCAGCGTAGGTTTCAGGTCCTCCACAAGACCCCCTCTGGTGGACTACGTCCTTACAAGGATTCAATAGACCAGTGTGTAACATTAAGAATCATCGTGTTTCTGTAAAACGAGCCATTTATATATCGACACCCCCGTACTTCTACTGACAAACCAAACACCGGCTGTGGAGAGGCCCACCGGAGGTTCTCCTGCACGCCTGGAAGGGGAGGGTTATCAGCTGTTTGCTATCTGATGCCACTGAATCCGACACACTGGTCCTTTAAGCACTGAATTAGGATGCAGCTGTGGTCTTTTGGCTGTGAGGTGGCCTACAAACAACCACCAAGGTACAAGGTCCTTGAGCAAGATCCCGTCGTGTGTTATTATCTTTTTGGATGCGTCCCAACGTGGTGCAGGTCGGCAGGAAAATGCTCCCATGTTGTCACAAAGCCAGATGAGTGTGTGTGTGTGTGTGTGTATTGTGTCGCAGCACAAGAAACTGGTGGAAGGAACGCTTTATGAAGAGGTGACGTCAGCCAGCTACTCCGAGAACGACATCAGCAACTCTCTGAAGAACGGCATCCTTTACCTCGAGGACCCCATCGACCACGTGCGTGGGCCTTAAGTGCCTGACTATATATAAAACATATAGTGGGTGTGGTGTGCAGTATTACTGAAGTGTGTGTGTGACTTACAGACGTGGAGTCCACACTACTTTGTCCTCACCAGTAATAAGATTTACTACTCGGAGGAGACCTCTCACTACCAGACAGCTGCTGATGAAGAGGAGGAGGACGACGGAAAAGAGGTAGGTCATCAGCAGAGTAAGACAAAATGTGTTAATCATGGAAAGATGATGCAGATGCACTTTCTCCTCACCCGTCAGGAGTGTAACAACAACGAGCAGCACTGTGCGGAGCGCTGGTTCCACGGGAAGCTGGGTGGAGGTCGCGACGGACGACAGGTGGCGGAGAAGCTCCTGCAGGAGTACTGCGAGGGCGGGGCCAAAGATGGCACCTTCCTGGTTCGGGAGAGTGAGACGTTTGTCGGAGACTTCACCCTCTCGTTCTGGTCGGTAACTCCACACAGGAAGTCTCCTAAAAGCTTCATCTCTCGGGGGGGGGGGGTTCCAGTAGAAAAGAGAAAATAAAAAAACTGACGAGTTAAAAGGGAACATAGAAACAAGATAGTTCATTGGGGGAGAGTTGAGAAAATATAATACGATCAAAGCTGCAAACAGCAGTACTATACTATACTGTACAGTTCTATATCAGGTCAATCTGGAGTGAACTGGAGATGAAATTAGAAGACAAACTAAAATACAAATTTCATCAGAAGTGAAAAATAAATCAGAAAATAATATTTACGCTTGATAGTATTGAAAAGAGTTTTATTTATTGCAGGTGAAACATGAACATTCATTCAAATATTTCCAAATATTCTCAATTGCAATATGAAAATGCATCAAATGCAAATCAGTTCAACACCATCAGTAACTAAATGTTGTTATGAAGGAAAATGTTTGACAAATATTCTCAAGCGTCCAATTTACATGTTCTCTGAAGCTTTCAACGTCACGCTGTGGCTGGATGGAGCTGATGGAGCTGATCATGAAACAGTCAGAGTGATGAAGGCCACAAGATGTGACTGAAAGCTTCAGAATCAATAAGTGGATCTTGTGTTAAAGCTCTTTGTTAAGGTTCGATCGTAGTGGATGAACGTAGTCACAGCCCCTTTTTATTCATGCTTTCTGTTTGTATCAGCAGGTGTGTAAAACACAAAAGATAATTGTGGATAAATTGGAGATTTTGTGGATGTTCTGAATCAGGAAATTACTTAAAGCTCAATGAAGGGAAGTTCAGCAACATGTACAGATCAATGTTATAATCAAGCACAGGATTTGTGCATGTATTTGCTGAGATTTCACCCAGATTGTGATGCAAGTATTGAAAGAGACGGCGTTAGTAGAGGTCCACAGACTAACTCGGTCCTGTTCCTCCTCCAGGCGCTCCGGTCGAGTCCAGCACTGCAGGATCCATTCGCGTCAGGAGTCCGGCTCCACCCGCTTCTACCTGACCGACAACCTGGTGTTCGACAGCCTCTACCGGCTCATCTGCCACTACAGAGAGACGCCGCTGCGCTGCAACGAGTTCGAGATGAGGCTGGGCAGCCCGGTGCCTCAGCCCAACGCACACGAGAGCAGAGAGTGAGTGATCAACACCTCCTTCCTTCTCTCTTCTGATGGAGGAGGAAGCGATATCTAACAGTGTGGTGTTTCCCAGGTGGTTCCACTCCAGTCTGTCCCGGGTTCAGGCTGAACACATGCTGATGCGCGTTCCCAGAGACGGAGCTTTCTTGGTGCGAAAACGCAGCGAACACGACTCGTACGCCATCTCCTTCAGGTAGGAAACCCTCAAACACTGAGGGCCGTTAATCATTCATTCTCCTGTTCCCTGCTCAGTGGGCTTTAACGTGTCCGTCTGTCTGCAGGGCGGAGGGTAAGATCAAACACTGTCGTATCCAGCAGGAGGGACGTCTCTTCATGTTGGGCAGCTCGGCGGAGTTCGAGAGTCTGGTCGACCTCGTTAGCTACTACGAGAAACATCCTCTGTACCGCAAGATGAGGCTCCGTTACCCCATCAACGAGGACACTCTGGACCGGATGGGCACCGCGGTCAGTCACACACGATATGTGCAGATTTAATAAGTATCACATTTTACACGTTAACGTTACTGCTGTCATTTTGCTAATTCAGCTAAGAGTTTAACTAATGACTTCCACTACTGATTCATTCAATCACAAATCTAGTGCATTAAATGTCCATCACAATGTTCAATAGTCTGTTTAGTTCGAGCAGTGAATGTTGGTTCATAAAAGACAAATAATCCGTTTTCAGACTAGTTGTTGATTCACTTTGTGGAGACAATTTCACAATAAATTGTGACTTTATTATTGTTTCTAATCAGGATGCAAAAATAATATTGCAGACATTAAAATGTCATCACGTCTGTGAACATGCAGCAGTAAACAGTCATTCTACATAAAGATCACGGTTGTGCTTCTGATTGATGATGAAAAGTCACACTTCTTCATACATCTGTTTAGAAAGCTAACAGTGGGAGTTTGATAGCAGCATGACTTCTTAGTTATTAGTAACATTACTTGTTGTTTGTTGGTCAGGAGCTTGACTACGGGGCGCTGTATGAGGTCCGCACTCCTCATTTCTATGTGGAGGCCAATAAGATGCCGACAGCGCGGGTAAGTAGTTTAATCAGTGTATTATTACTGAAGGGTTATCATACTGTTCAGCAGATTCAGCAGCCCTTAAAGCTAACGTGGATAGACGTTTCTATAATCACCAGCAGCTTAGAGTGAATCAGTGTGTAGGAAAATGATTTACTAAAATATATTCTTACTGTAGAATCTACAGTAATCAGTGATTAATTAATCTCAACGCTGGTTTGGACACTGAAGAGGTTGAAGACATATATGGAGGACCACAGCCTTATAATAATAATATTAATAATAATAATAATATTCTAGTGAATGTTTGCGTTCATCTTTGTAATGTAGAGGTGTTGGCAGGACTGATTGTAAAATATTAATGCTGGAGGCAGAGTTTAGTTTCGTTGTTGGGTTGTTTTGTGAGGACTTCCTGACTGTGGCACCCTCTGGTGGTCGTATCCAGCGCTACACGTGTCCCTCTGGTGGTCGTAACCAGCGCTACACGTGTCCCTCTGGTGGTCGTATCCAGCGCTACACGTGTCTGACGCGTTACTTGCTGCTGTGTTTCAGTGTACGGTCAAAGCTCTGTATGACTATCGAGCTCAGAGGGAAGACGAGCTCTGCTTCCCCAAACAGGCGCTCATCCTCAACGTGGACAAGCAGGAGGGCGGCTGGTGAGCGACTACACTTCCTGTTTGTCCGTTGTCTCCTTCACAATAAGAGCGGCTGCTCGTGAACCGTGCGTGTTGTGTTTAGGTGGCGAGGAGACTACGGAGGAAAGAAGCAGCTGTGGTTTCCTGCTAACTACGTGGAGGAGGTTCCCAGCTCGCCCACCAGAGAGCTGGACGAAACAGTGAGTTCGGACTCTGTCACATGATCAACCTGCTTTAGCCAATCATCCCGATCAATCTGTTTCTGTCTCAGTCCACAGAGAACAGTCCTCTGGGGACATTCCTCAAGGGCTTCATTGATGTGCCCACCTGTCACGTAGGTGAGTCCCATCAACACACCTGTTTGTGAGGCCACAGGTGAGATCTTTCATTTACTTATAAATATATCAGGTATATCCCAATTTCAACGCAGACATCCCACCAAAACCTGCACAATCTCTCGTGTTTGGTTGTTTTGTAGCAAGACATTAATAAACAGTTTGTGAACTTAATCAATTATCTGTATTTTTGTTTAAACTAAACAACATTTCCACATGGATAAATACAATTTCACATTTAGCCAATCACTGCAATTCTCCATATAATTCATTCTTCTACCAACCAAAGCTTGAAACAAGCGTACCTGCTGATACGTTTCACACTCCAGCTGCTCTTTAATTTAATACACAGGTTTGAATCAGTGGTTATTAACATTAAAGGAAGAGGTTAAAGAAAGCTCATTATCAGATCAACACAGTGTTTTTTCTCATTAAACCCTCTCTGGCACTTCACCTGTCCCTCCATCCGTCTGTCCAGTGGTTCATAAGGACGGGAAGAATTCGCGTCCCTACGTGTGCACGATCCACTCCCAGCAGCCGTCGTCTCACCCGATCCAGACGTTGGACGTGGCGGCCGACAGTCTGGAGGACCTGAACAGCTGGGTCAGCAAGATCCGAGAGGCCACGCAGAACGCCGACGCACGGGTCAGTACCAAATCCACAATCCGGGGCGTAAAGTCCTGATGGCCATGCTGACGATCTACGTTGTTTGGCAAATAACGTAATTCTGTGCTGTATGGTTGGCTTGTCTCCATGGTAACAGATGCAGGAGGAGAAGCAGATGGAGAGGAGGAAGAAGATCGCGGTGGAGCTGTCCGAGCTTGTGGTCTACTGCAGACCTGTGCCCTTCAACGAGGACAGTAAGGACCAAAGTGCTCCCCCTTCCTCAACACACACACACACACACACACACACACACACACACATATATATATATTTAACAGCGTCCATGTGTAATGTTTTGACTCCCAGAGATCGGGACGGAGAGGGCGTGTTACCGGGACATGTCCTCCTTCCCGGAGACGAAGGCGGAGAAGTTTGCGACGCGCAGCAGAGGGAAACGCTTCCTGCAGTACAACCGCCGGCAGCTTTCCAGAGTTTACCCCCGAGGACAGAGGCTGGACTCGTCCAACTACGACCCGCTGCCCATGTGGCTCTGCGGCTCCCAGCTGGTCGCACTCAATTTCCAGACCCCAGGTCAGTGTGGGAGAGTACGTGATAGTCTGTGTAGCATGAACACAACTTGTGAGAAACCAGACGCAGATGTTACGTTGATTCAGCCAGTTTATTTTACTTATCTCGGACACAAATACATAAAACTGAAAGAAAAGAGGAAAAATTAACCGATTAAAGACATTATTAAAACACAGAATCCATGTTTGCGGAGTAATTAAGTTTAATGAGAAATGTGGCCTGAAATCATCTTCGTTGTGCAAGTTAAATATTAGAATTTGCAATTAGCAATGTTACGATAGGAGCTAAAATGCTAGTTCTGAAATGTTTTACTTTACTGTGAGCACCTGAATGCATCGTTTGTTCTAGTAGAACTGAATTAATATGAACGTGACTGCGTGTGCAGATAAACCCATGCAGCTGAACCAGGCCTTGTTCATGCTCGGAGGGGGCAGCGGCTACGTTCCCCAGCCTGACAGCATGAGGGACGATGCCTTTGACCCTTTTGACAAGGACACCTTACATCTGGAGCCAATCACCATCCAGTTACAGGTCAGGTGGATCAGAGAGAGGCAAAACCCTCCTCAGCCTGGTGTGAACGAGTAGTGAGGTTGATTTTCTTCTGACAGGTGGTGGGAGCTCGTCATCTGCCTAAAAACGGCCGCAGCATCGTGTGTCCGTTTGTGGAGCTGGAGATCTGTGGAGCCGATTACGACAGCTGCAAGTGCAAGACAGACGTTGTAGGTAAGACAGCCGCTGCCTCCACGAAGTGAAACCTCTTGCAATACTGGCTGCAGGCTGCTGACCGCCTCTTCCTCCTCACCCTCCTCACCCTCCCAGCTGACAACGGTCTGAACCCTGTGTGGGTGCAGAAGCAGTTTGTGTTTGACATCCACAACCCCACCTTCTCCTTTCTGCGCTTCACTGTCTACGAGGAGGACATGTTCAGTGATCCCAACTTCCTGGCGCAGGCGACCTACCCTGTGCGTCTGCTGCGAACAGGTAAATGTGGAAAAACACCAGAGACACCGGAGCTCCAGATGACGACTGTAAATTCTTCTTATCACGTTTCGGATTAAACACGTAGTGAAATGTCTGTTTTCTGTGTGTGGACTGAGTTCGGATGTCTCGTGTTGTCAGGATACCGCAGCGTCCCTCTGAGAAACAGCTACAGCGAAGAGCTGGAGTTGGCGTCACTTCTGGTTCATATAGAGATCGTCAATGCAAAGGTAACTATTTTATTCATTTATAACTAAATAATACTCATTTTGTCCATTTTAGTAATAAAACTGAAATGTATGAAACATGGAAATAATAATGGGGACACATTTAATTTAAGATGAGGCAAAACTATTTAGTGACAGTCCAGTAATATTTTGGTAACAATAAGGTAACATGCTAACAATCAAAAAGTGATATTTGTAATATTTGGATAAGAAAATGTAATATAGGTCGATGTTTCCACTGTATTATAAGCTACTTTCAGCTTAAAACCTTCAAAATCTCATGAACATTCTTGTAATAATAAACCATATTAAAATACTGAAATGAATTCTCATGTGTCAAACATTCCCGTACCAGAATATTACTAAACAGTTTTGCCTCGTTGTGTATCTTTACATTAGTTTCCCCATTATTACACTTTGAAATGTATGTAAAACATTCTAATAATACCCAGAACCCTGTTTTAATACCAAGCTGTGTTATTACTAAAGTGCTGCCACAGTTTCAATAATCTATTTGTACTGAAAGTTAATTAATAATACTGAGTCATCCACTGCTGTCGCACATCCATCCACGAGCTGTGCTCTCCGGTCCTCACTGTGGCTGCAGGAGGAAGACGACGAGAACCTGTACACGTCCATCCAGCGGCTGCGGGATCGAACCAGCGAGCTGTCGACCCAGGTGTCCCTCCTGGAGCGGTCGGGCTCGGGGGACCTCGGCTACCAGCAGAGTCTGGAGGAGCTCCGAGCGGCTCAGGACCAGCTGAGTGAGCTGGTGGAGGCTCGCAACCGCAGGTGGCTGCTCTCCAACCAGTCGGTTTATTTGTGTACAAATCTTATCTGTTTAAATTCAACCTTTTTTAATTGATTAGATTTTGTTACTTATTAACAATTTTAATTGATTTTGCTAATTTCTGACATTTCACAGACTTAAATCACTCGAGTCTGCAACTAACTAGTATTTTCATTATTAAATTGGATTTCTTTTCTTTAATTGTAAGATATGTCACAGAAGACACAATTGTTTCAGCTCTATTTTCCCTGATTATTAAGTATTTTATATATGCATCTAAATAAGATATTGTGTATGTATAACAGTAGTACTGCTTCAACTTGTGACGTCTCCAAGTGGATCATTTTTGAAATGTAACATTTATTTTACCTAAATATCTTTTCTCCTGTTCCAGTTTTACTTTAAACGTAAATGTTACATTTAAGCCAAAATGTCCAGATAAATACATCAAACATTTCACACAGAAAACACCTTTTTATTTTCTGCTTTCCAGGCTGATGGAGAAGAAGAGGAGGGAGAAGCTGAGGCAGCAGGTGGCAGCGAAGCGCAGCTAACCCTCCCGTCCACCAGAGAGCGCTACCGTGCAGCACAAACACGGTCCTGCACAGTAAAGTGAGGTTTTAAAGCACAGTGTTGTACCAACAGGACAAAGTGACAGACTGAAGCATCTCATGGACTAAAAACAGAAACCCACAAAACATAAGCTATAAAACAATCATGGACTCGAGGCTGAAACACATTAAGAGCAAATGACAGGAGTTTCACTAACACGATGCTTTTCTTTATGTTGGGATCATCAGTGGATCATTTTGAGGTTTTGGACAGTTGGCAAGAAAAACAAGCTCCTTTCACACGCTGAGCTTTAGGAAACGCTAACAGGCACTTTATGCACCAAACAACCAGGAGATTCATCGATCACGGCAGTTCTCATCATGATGATAGAGTTTTAGACCCTTCATGTAGTTAATGTAAGCTAGTTATCAACAAAATACATTTTTTAAATGGACATTTTCAGCACAGACAAGATGAATGCTGAACAGGATCCGATGATCAGGCCTGGCAGCTCTTTAGTTTCTTTTGCATGGATGGTGATTAAACACTGAACTGACCTTTTTATAAAGGAAGTTTGAAGTTTATTAAGTTCACTCTTACTGTGTTTTGGTCTCTAGTAAGAAAAACAAGATATAAGAGAGAAGAAAACTCAGGTTACACAGATGGATGGATTTAAAAGTGTGGAAAAAAGGAGCCTTTGTGCCTTTGCTGTTGCGCTTTGTAGTATAATTCTCTAGTGTTTAACAAAGTTAAAGAAAACTTCTCTACAACTGGAAAAGTGTCCCTTTAAGGGAAAACTACTACAACTGGAAGAGGAGTAACTCGTTATGCTCGGACCTCTACTCATGAAATAGGTTTAAAGTCTGAAGTCTGTTCCTCCTAATCAAGACCAAGTCTTTATTTTGGGCAATCGTGTGAACTCTGCTGCTGTCTCAGTCTCCTGTTGTACCTGGGACAGCACAAACTGTCAAACAAGAGAGGATCTTTTAATACTTCTTCAAAACGGGCTCGAAATATATCTAAACTACCTTCAAAAAGAGGAGCGCCCCCTGGATGTCACATGCAACGGGGCACGCCAAACAAGGGCTATCACAGAAAACCAGCACAGCACCTGAACCCCACCACCAGGACCAGTTCCCATCATCTGGCCCTAATCAACAGATGTGGCTCAGCTGGTCCTGGATCTGCCAAAAGCAGCTTCAAGTCAGTCTACCTGCTGCATGGCTTCATATATATTACATCCCCCTGTCTAATTTGTCACTGTGTATTACTTGTATTTATCAGACAGGTGTGCGTCCTGTTTTAATAGATGAAAGAACATAGAAGAAGAATGCTAACGGACACTAACTTTTTGTAGAAATGAATATTGTGTACCTGGCGCTCCCTTTAATCGTCTCTACGCTACAGTTGCACTCGGTAGGGACTTCTATGCAAAGGTCGTCTCCTCGGCCTGTAGCCATCGTGTATTAGGTGATTCCACTCAAGTTGTGTTTTCTCTTCGTATCTATGCCAACTGTCCAGTATTATTACTCTGCATTACGAATCCTGTGTAATAAAGCTCTTTCATGCACTCTGCACTGCCTTTTTAAAACGTACAACGCAAAACCCGCTGCAAGAAATGATGCGAGCAAGTGACAAGAAAAGTGAGGATCTGATGTTTACTGTTTAAAACGTCCTTTATCCAAATGCAACACTACAGAAGAAGATGACAGCAGATGAGAGTAATGCTGCACTCACATGAGATGGCAGCTCGCACATAAGTTAAAGTTCAAATATTTAAAGGAATCTACATCTGGAAGTTATGACGCTCCTTAATAATCTGAATCTGCAAAGAAACTAGAACCTAAAGAAATGTGGCGGAGTGAAAGTAAAACATTGCATAAGATGGAAAAACTCAAGAACTAGTGAACCTAGTACTACTTTTGTATTGTACCTAATAAAATACTTGAGTAAATCTCAAGAACTACTCCATGTAGGTGGCCCCTGTGACCACTATACTGGATATATTAGATATATGTACCATATAAGTGGAGGGTCACAGTTGGGGAACGTTGTGTTATTTGCCTTTTCTGTATTGTTTTTACAGCTTTACATTTGGGACACCAAAAAATGTACTTTGCAAACAAAATGTAGGGGCTTTGCACTAAGAGCAAATATCCTGACCACAGTGTTCATCTTCTGATGGATACTTCCAGCAGGATAACGCACCATGTCTCAAAGCTCAAATCATCTCACACTGACAGTGAACTCACCGTCATGTTCAAGGAACGGCCTCCACCGTCACCGGATCTCAACAGAGCAGCTTTGCATCATGGATGTGCAGCCGACACATCTGCAGCAGCTGCGTGATGCTGTTGTGTCAATACGGACCGACATCTCTGAGGAAGGTTTCCAGCACCTCGTTGGATCTGTGTCACGGAGAATTCAAGCAGTTCTGAAGGCAGAAGGGGGTCCAACCCAGTACTAGCAAGGGTAGAAACACACACACACACACACACACATATCGAGTATATGGGGCAATCAGTTTAAATATAAACCCAGTTATAATATAATCAGCTTTGTATTGTGTCTGTGGTTAACTGTTAACATCCAGAAAGGCTCAAAGGTTGTGAGCAGGTACAGAAAAACTGGCTAAATGATAAACTGGGCTGCTTTTCAATAAAAAGGGTGACAAAGGGACACAGTTTAATATCAAGCTAGGGAAATGTTTGACTTTCACTGCACTTAACTGCTTTCTAAGGCTTTCAAGGGGAACGAGCAGCATTCATATAGTGACTGACTTTACAAGAAAGAACCGCTCGTTTCTATTAAGTATTCAAACAATCAGGAATGTGTTCTGAACGTGCTGCTGTACAAGTTGGTACACAGTATATAAACCCAGAACAGCAGTTTGATGTGGAGTGCAGATATAAGATATAATATATATATATATATATGTGTATATATACTGTAGAAATAAACTTTCACTGAAACAACAACAAACATTTATTCTGCTGCCTGCTGCTTTCTAAACTAAATTAAAAACCTGCATTCACATCACTGATTTGTTAATTTCCTTTGTTGCAACTTAAATCTTTTTACTGCTTTGTAACTATTTTGTGTCATTTTATTTATTTCTATTATTTTAAATCTCCATTTTATTTTATTTTGCAGTTTTGTTCTGAAATATTTTGATTGTGTCTTTCTAATGTTGTTTTTTCTTGCCTCTGTGGTCACATCAGTGTGTTATATCTTCAAGTTAAACGAGTACAAACTGGAGGCTACTTCCTTCATCAGGCCTGTTGGAGCCACACTCTTTGCCACATTTGAGAATTGAGAGGTTTCACGTGTGCAAAGTCTACCTTAGAGATCAATTAACATGGACGATTACTCATCAAACAGCTGGGTATACTGACATCTTCATGACTAGTGAGGCATTCACCTCTCGTGCATATAAGGGAGGAGAGTATTTCCCACATTTTACAACCCAGCTGTCTGACTGAGCTCTTCAGGTTAAAGTGGGTAGTTTTAAGTTTGGAAACAGAAATAAAACTAATTTCTGCATAAAAGACGATGACTTCCCTGCAACATGTGAATCCCGGGGTGAAGGGGATCAGAGTCTCAGCACACGGTGGGCTGCAGAGTCTGGCTGCACTCATCACACAGGAGATCAAACAGGTAAGTGCCAGTTATCTGTCTTTATTTAATCTGGTTTCACAGAAAAGCTGTATATGTTTTGGATTTGAAAAGTGACTTTTGGGCATCTGCAAATGTAAGGATGTGCAGACAAGTCCAAGATTTGCTTCCACTGTGGTTCTTGATGTAAAGCAAGTTAAGATGTAGCTGCTTCCATCACCATCAGACCAATAACTAACATGGATATCATCATGAATATCGAAAAAGAACATTTTACTTATATAAAGTTTAAATAAATAAACGTACACTTCCACATTTCCCACAACCTGAAGTGTCCTGAAGGTTCTCTTATGAAGTTAAGGTGGACTCTTTCCTGCATGACTGTGTCGTCCTGCAGGGGGTGCAGAAACCCTTCAGGGAGGTGATTGACGTCAGCTCAGGTGATGCCCACCGAGCAGGAATGAAACCCTTCTCGTTTGTTCGCCAGGTTAGTTTTATCGTTTGTGCTTTTATATGATTCAGTAACTTCGGGTCTCCCTGCACACTTTTATGTATCTGTTTTATATGTTTATGTAGAATTTTTTGCATCCATGCACGTTTTCTGTCACTGTAACGGTTGCAGGCACTTTCCTGCTGAAACAAATATATAAATATGTCGACTATACTTTCCTAACTATCTGCTCAGGTCCTGGCAGTGTGTTCGTACCCTCAGCTGCTGGAGGACACAACTCTTCCTCTGGATGTCCGCCTGAGGGCTCAGAGGCTCCTGGAGGTCTGCGATGGAGGGAGTGTGGGTGAGGACTGGAACCGTACACTCTGTCTGACCTTTAAAACGTGACCTGTACAGAAAGAGCATGTCCAATGATCGATCCATACAGGTTCCTATACAGCCTCCTCCGGCATTCCTCACGTCAGGCAAAGCATCGCTGAGTTCATCATGAGACGAGACGCTGGAGTGCCTTCAAACGCCAAAGACATCTTCATTTCTTCTGGTTCTCAAAGGGCCCTGATGGTATAAATACACTCATTATTACATTATTATATTCATATAAAAGTATCCAGGAAGTCTATCCTTCCTGTCTATCGACCAGCTGCATACAAATAAAACAAAATCAATTCAATTCATAATAAAATGTGAATCTTCTCTTAGAAATAATAACACCTGTCAGACTTCTGTTTAGTAATATGAACTCTCAGATCTCTGCACTTATTTCAGATGTTACAATAACTGATATAATATTATATAATAATATAATCTAATATTGGACAAAACGTCCCTAAAATAAGGCTGGACTCATTCTTTAAAGCCCAGACTGAGAAGTTCTGGATGTTTTGTATTTTATGATGTATTGTGTTCAGGTGGTTGTGAAGGTGATGGCCAGTGGGGAGGGGGAGACTCGGACAGGTGTGCTGACCCCGATGCCCTGCCCACACACCCTGCCCACACTGCTGGACGAGGCCGGGGTGACCCTGGTGCCGTACCAGCTGATG
>JAVQJD010038586.1:0-91599 GCA_036023655.1 Nannoperca australis | reverse complement strand
CCCCCCCCCCCCCCCCCCCCCCCCCCCCCCCCCCCCCCCCGCAGGGGTGAGACGGAGAGGGAGCTGGAGGGGGTGGGAGAGAGAGAGAGCGAGGGAGAGGGAGAGGGGTAGAGACGCTTGAGGCTACTGGGTACTTGAGCCGCTATAATGGTGTCTCGTATGAGAAAACATCTGTGAATTTCCTCAGTGATCTACAACAAAGTATAACTCAGAGCAGTCACTCAGAAGACCTTTGAAGTTGCTGTCTGACAGAAAGCTGCCATTGTTGGCAGCCCCCAACACACAGAAACTCCAACTTTGGTCTTACTAATTTCCCCTGCAATGCGATACAACTCTTTTCCCCCCTCTCTCTCTGTTCTGAGCCTATGAAGCTGGGGATCTCTGCATATTCAAGAGCAAAGAGCAAAGCCGTGGCAATGTGCAGGGTTGGCCCGGGGTCACGTAAGGCGGGACAGGTCATTTTACCTTCTCTCAGCCCACCCTGGATGTGTTAATCCAGCCCTAAAGAGGGAAACTCTCCCCCCCTCTATGATGATGTACAAGGTTACAACCTGCAGTGCTCTCCCAGGAAATATTGCAATAAAAATATATAGTTATTCAGATTTCAGCTGGTTTAGGTTTTTATTATACTTACATTTGAAATATTCTTTTTCTATTGTGACAACTTGGTGTTCGTGCTCCAGAGCACCTGAGCAAGGCTATGAGTCTCTACAGTCTCTACTGTTGCAATGTATGCAATGATGTAATTGTGGGAAATTTGAAATATTGTCTTCTACGAATGCTTAAACTGTACACAATTTGTTGGTTCTTAGCTCCTTCAAGACATGGAAGCAGGAGGAAATAACCCCAAGACAAGCAGGACTGCAAATATTCCAAGCTGTCCGGAACCAGAACATCTATATAAATGTGTTCATTTTAGTAAATAGCTAAAGAAAACGGTTTAGAAGGGAAATATTAATATAAACATAAAAGAATGAAAAAACTAGAGAAATTTACCTTTAACCTAATACTACAATAAAAAAGTGACTATATATATATATATACACACACACACACATACACTGTATGTACCTATAAGATGTAACCTACATTTGTCAGTGTTCCTGTACAATTAAAAGTACTAATTTTGCTTCAAAAGATCCAAAAAACAAAAAAAGCAGGTGATCTTAAGGAACATGCAAAGGAAATACTGTAATTGCACTCGGTAACACGTGTGTGGTATGACACAAATAAGAGAAATCTAGGAGCTGCTGAACAGACACTACTTCTGCGACCTTAATCAAAAGGTCATTTGGTTGAACACCAGGTGACACGTGCCACTGCTCCTCCTGGCAGTGGCAAAAAGACAAGCTTTCTGTTATGCATCCCAAACTGAAACAAGGCCGTGGTAATTCTCACACTGTTACCCATCCAGCGTTTATTCAATGGCAGCTGGTCCCACCATCTGGGAAAGCAGCACCGGGGCAAAACAAAACAGGTTACACCTTTGGCCATGCCAAGTCTGCTAGTGCCCCACTCCGTCTACAAACTGAGAGAGGCTAATCACAATTTCACGCTCTGATTTGTCAAATCCCACTCCAGCACCGGAGGCATCAAGAAAACTTTTAAGTCAATAAATGTCATGGTGTACAGGATAACAACTTTTCTACACTGTTTCTATTGTTCTATGTAAGACTTTTGTAGCTTTATCCTTCTTTTACATAGGGAAGCAACTGAATGGTTAGGTCTTTCTTTTGCAAACGACAAGGAAGCTGTAATTTTGACAAAAACATTTGGTCACCACTAAGATTAGCAGCTGCGAACAAACTCTTATCTTCTCATGCATGCATTTTATCTTCATGCAAATGTTAACAACAAAACAGTGCATAGAGTGCCCTCAACAAACTGCAGGTGTGAGGAAGCTGAAACAAAAGCCACTGTAACCCTAATGGCATCTCTTGTCATTAAAAGACCTTTGATGTATGTACTCAACAGACTCTTTTATCTCCTCCTTCCTCTATGCCTCTTACTCTCTCTCTGTCTCTACCGGCTCAACCAGTTTCTTTATTAATGCCGTCTTTGGGGAATGTTCGTTTGCTCAGAGCCCTCAACTCACATCTGATATCTGGCTGACGCTCATGTTTGTCGCTTTCTTTGGCACCAGTCATTCGCCTCACAATGCTAAGTTTTTGAGCTATTTTAGGTGTATGTTCGCCCCCTGTCCTTGAAGTTGGTGGGAACAAGACCTGGCATTACTTCTGTAACTGTGGTGTGCAATCGTAATATAGTGTGATATATTCTACTGTGGTGGAAAACTGGATATCTGGATAGCAAAAGCACGTATACTGCGCATTAAAACAGTATTTGAAAGACTGCACATGAAATACTGGTTTTCAAACTCTCACTTTGAACTCAAAGGATATAAAAACAGGACAATGTTGGCCTAATCGTGTTCTCTCTTTGAAGTGAGACATCACTATTAGGTGAAAAGGTAAGTATGCGTCTTTAGAAAATAAAAGCTTTTCATCATTTGTTAAGGATGCAGCTCGAGCGATTTTCATAAAGGTGGTTTGAAACTTTGGATAACAGTGTTTTGGGCTGCGTTGGATGGAGCTTTAATGAAAGTGCTGTGCATGAACCAACTAGCTAAAATGGCAAGAATAACACCAGCAGTAACGTTAGCCACATTAAAGGAGTACTCTCTCATGCACCAGATGTTGTCAGATTTAATGAGGAAAAACAAGAGGGAGCTGGATTTACGAAGACGTATAAAAGAAAACACAGGTGTCAGGCCTCAAACACTGACTTGACTCTGTGTCTGTCCCTCACGTCCTGCCTGGAGACCCGTAAGACAACCAGGAGTCCAAGCAAACACAGGAGCTTCAGATCATTAGGTCAGAACATCTCTCATGAGAGTGACGACAGTATTTCATAACATTTGCCTTTTGCAACACATAATCAGCTAACCAAGGCAATTACGTACACACCTCCGCTCACCTCCTCTCATATGCTAAAGCAGGCAATCAGCCAGGGAGTTAATTTGGCAGAGAAAAACAGGGGAAGAAACACCCACTCTGGAACCATTTGTCACCACAGTCCAACCTTGTTATTCAAACTAGCAAGCCTATTTGAAATTCCTCTCCGTGGTAAAAACAGGGCCAAAATAATCAAGGGAGCATGATCACACTTAATTGATTCAGTGTACTTTTAAGATGCACTACAGGGTGCTGGGGTGACCTATTTCAGACTGCTCTTCAGAGAAGCCAACTATCCCAGCAAGGGAGTAATGCACAACGAGGATTTTAATTATTGCAGGATCTGTGGCTACGACCGGAGGTGAAATGCTTCTGAACTAACTGTGACACCACATTATAACACTGCCAGTGGTCTGCGGTATTACTCTTAGAGCTAAATATGACAATAAATCCAAAATACTTAATTATTGATGCAGCTTAATTATGTGAACTAATTTGATTGTGGAAACTGCTAATTTCTACTTTGTCTTTTTGTAGAAATTGTTGTCCAAAGATAATTGGAACCAGATCTTAAACAACCACAGGATTTCTTGATATGACAAAATTACATAAGAACACATTTTAGACATCTAGTGCTTTTACAGCTCATTAAATAAGGTCTTTGTTAGTGTGTTACATATTTTTATAGTCTTGTAGATGCACTGGTGAAATGTAACTAAGTACATTTATTCAAGTACTGTGCTTAAGTAGACATTTTGGGTACTTTACTTGAGTATGTCCATTTTACGCTACAAAATAGTTCAATTTAACCACAATACAGAGTGAAAATGTGTACTTTTTACTTAACTACATTTATTTAACAGTTGTAGTTACTTGTTCCTTTGCAGACTAAGTTGTTATATACAAAACATAATATGAGTGTATAAAATACAATGGATTGTTATAGATAAAACAATCCAACAGTATATAAATTAAAATAAGATACACCTCAACTAAGTGCTACATAAAATGCTGCATACTCATTAATACATCAGTAATAATAATCCAGTAATGAGCAGATTTTAATGTCACAATGACAGGAGCCATATTCTTCATGAACATCTACACTTTAAGTACATATTACTGCTAGGACATACTGCTAATACCTTTACATAAGTATCATTGTAACATGAATGCGAGACGTTTGCTTTATAATGAGTATTTTACTTTGTCCTACTTCTGCCACTGTGTAGAGATTGTGTTACTACTTTCAGGAGATGCGTAACATTTAAAACTATTTGTATTAACCATACTGCCACTACAAACATTGTGGTTGTTCATCACAACAAACAGCATAGTTATGGTTGGAAAATGACAGGGATGAAACCACAGTGTTGTCAAGTGACACAACTGGAGGACTTGAAACCATGAATCCTCTTAAATTTCACTTGTATTGTGTTGTAATTACATCAAATCTTAGGCAGAGGCCTCTAAAGAAATGCCATACCACATATAACCAGTGATGTTTAGACGACGAGTCCGTCCTCAGTGTCTGACCATCATAGTACTCAACAGTGGGGTTTAATGAACACTTTGGGCTTCTTTAAACCCACCAGGGTACCAGTGAACCTGAACCTAAGTGAAGCTGGTCTCGCTATCTAGGCAAGGCTCTAATGTTTTCCCTGCTGAGTATAAGGAGGATGAGATCCTCAGTCATACCACCCTACTCTTCTTATTAAGATCAAAATCTCCTCTCAAGCCCTCGGGTGTCAACAAAGGGAGATGCAGTAAATGATATGCAAATTGAAAAAAAAAAAAAAATAAAATAAAAAATAAAAAGCTCTACAAATCAACTCGCCAGCCCTGCATTTCCGACACTTTACATCTTAAAAGAAAATTCCTGTATTTAGGGTGAAACTCAAAGTAAAGGCCTAGCTCTGCCTGTGTGAGGCTATGTGTGGTGATTCCAGCACTCAGACAGCACAAAGCCCCTCTAACTACAGGCAGCTCGCTGTGGGAGAACTCGTAGAGAGAGGTTTGGGTTTCAGAGGGATTTGTCTCTGGATCCGTCTTAGACAATAGACATAATGCTCAGAAATAGGTAGATGTTTGCAAGTCAGGTTAACACCACTGAGTTTAGGAATACGCTGCCTGCAAGATGAGGGGCTCCTTAGAGTAAATGTGGAGCAATGCTGAAATTATCATAGATCAATCAATTGCCAGAAAATAATCAATGATGATTTAAATTTGAAGAGACTTACTGTTATTTATTGAGATAAAACACCAAACATTGGCTGGGTAAAGCTGTAAAAATCCAAGCATTTGGTTGCTTTTCTTCAGTTTATATCATTATAAATTGAATATTATAGAATTTGTGATTGTTTCTTTTGTCTCAGGCATTTCTCATTATTAACAGTTCATAAACTGAAGAATCAATCAGTAAAGTTAGTAGATACATATATTATTAAAAGGATAATGCTTTATTGCAGCCCTGATATAGAGCTTAAAGATCTGAGAAAGTAATCTGACTAAGAAAGCACGCTCAGCATTTTAGTGCTTCATCATGACTTTGCAAATTGTTTCTTATTAATGAAGCCTCCCCGCCCAGTGCACCACATGATGATTGTTCTTTGTGTTACGTGTATTGTCATTCATTTATTTAATGATGCAACATATTTACCTTTTCACAGCAGTTAAAAAGCTGAATAATAATTTCTTATTTTGTGCAGGATTTAGACCCTAAACAAACCCTGGAAAAATGACAAACACCATAATAATATCACATATTTTTGCAACATTGAGGCACAATAGCAGCAAGTCAAGTACAAGACTAGAAAGAAGTTGGATAACATACAACAAGAAGATGTCTGGAGCCCATCATCTAGCAAAATGTAACATAACCTTAACTATAATCAAGCATTATGGCTATACAATGCGGAGGCTTACTACACAGAAAATAGCACAATGCTTATAGAAAACTTTTGTAATAACACTTTCCGACCACTTTGGATTAACAGCTGAGGGCATCGCCTGTACAGGTAGCTAATTCTGCACTGCTGCTACTTGCTCCACATACCACAGCACATCCAACACTGGGGATGTTCTTTGGAGTGTCTGTCTACATGTCTGGTGCGTCTGTCTTACCGGTTGACATGCTTGTAAGTTCTCAGCGCTGACTGACGAGAGAGAGGCCCGCTAGAAAGGGTGGGAGGGGGGAGCGGTCGCATACTCTTCCTCAGGGATCGACTCTACAGTTGACAGTAATTTGTAGTACTCATCTTCTCCATCCAGCACTTTGATTTGACTGCGATGGGTAAGAAGACGAGAAAGTGGTGAGAAGTAACTGAGATACAGAGCAGCCTTTATGTCAAAAACTAGACATTTAGAATAAAACCAATATTTGCAGATACAGCGATGAGGCGCATGCATTTTCTTAAGCATACTGATCTGAACCAGGATGTAATTTATAGTACAAATACAAGTCAGACCTTCAACAATTAAAATTAGCATGCTGACAAAGCCTTAAAATGTAACCCCCTCTCTAATGACGCAGAGCATCTGCTCATAAAAAGCCTTTTATTTTCGGCTCTCCATTTACATTAAAAGAAAACAACTCCATTTCTGGATTCTCCTATTCCACAAAGGGCCTGCTCTGTTTAGAGTTGCTGTAAGTAGGAAAGCAGTTATTTACCCAAGTTTTCTCGGCTTCCTCTTGCTCCCCTGGTAATCCAGAGTTCTCTGAGGAAAGGGCCAAGAGCACACAGTCAAAAGATGAGCAGAGAGTCATTAATTTTTAATTCAAAGTGATTTTGTGTTGAATGCGAGCAGATGCTGATAATATCAGAAGTCACAGCATAATTTTTTCTGATCAAAGGGCTCAAGTGAGTCTGATGAAGCATGCATCTTGCTCAGCTTTGATAAACCACATCAATTATTCACCGTGAAGGCAGACATCCTGACATGAAAGCAACAGATAAAGAGCATAAGCACATGTTCAAGACAAGAGGCAGAGAAGCGTGGGGGTGGGGCTCCAGGGTCTGGCACAGGTAGGTTTAATTGTATTATCATGTGGAACCAAAGTCAGACAAAGGCCTTTATCGGCACTTTGAACTCACATTTAGTTGGTTGTAGTACAGACTGTCTTCGGGGCTGTTGAGCAGCTTGGGCTGCTGGCCCCGCCGGCGAGGAGTTCTCTGCTGCAGCTTCATCACTGGACCTGCAACAGAGGAAAAATGAGGGCAGTGATCCAACCAAGCAAAACAACAACAAGCACCAACATGATCCTGATGGCAATGACAACAGCAATAAACAGATTCTGCCCTCGACTTTTTTTTTATATCTGCACTCTCGTGTGACAAAGTGGCAGAAACATTTAAAATTTACTTTGGTTTAGGTTCAAGATTATGTAATTTAATTGATGAGCTGACTCAATAACAGCTTAACATTACACAAATCCACACATATAAACCACATCTAGCCATATCTCTCCTCACAGGTGCACAGCAGACTGCAGCTCAATTAGCTAACTAGCTACAATGGAAGCGGCAGAGGTGAGACTGTGGTGTGTGGTTTTGGATACACTTCTGACTCTTAAAGCATTTTCACTTTCCTGTGACCAAAACCCAGAAAAAGAGAGTAAAGTCATTCTTGAATGTGTTTACACTGAGGCTCGGATCAGTTCTCGACATTCTGTCGCACAACAAAAAGGTGAAAACTAATGTAGTGTTGGTTACAATATACGTATGACAGCTGCGACCATCTTGACCACTGATCTACTTGAGGACAGAAATAACCTCTATGTTTAAGAAGCACCACCCACTGAGATGAGTAAGTGGAAAGTTACGCTAAGCTAAGCTAAGCTAAGCTAAGCAGCTGCTGGCTGTAGGTTCATATGTAACCTACAGATATGAGAGTGGCATCATTTTTCTCTCAAGAAAGCCAACAAGCATATTTCTCAAAATGTACTAGTCCTTTAAAAAGGAGTTCACCTAAATCAAAAATGTATATTTTAAAACATTAAAGGTGAGCGGTGATTAGCCATGCAGATAGTTTGGGTTTTAATTGTTGAGGTTTAGATGTCTGAATGTGAGATTTTTGCTGCCACACTAATACAACGGAAGGGTAGAGAATTTCATTTGTGGTGATTTCAACGAATTGACTCTTTAAAGTGAAGTGCTAACCATTAGCTGGCCTATAATAAATACATTTCCACTCTATGCACACTAGGACAAGCACCTGATAAAAACACTGACTCAGCTGAACTACAGGACTCTAGATGTTCACTCTCCAACTGAAACCAATTAAACAAATGTGAGCCGTGGCTAATCTGTTAAATAGAGGAAGAAGTCATTTACACATTCAGATTCCCGCCCATTGAATGACTTCTTCTCAACTCTCTGCTGCTGCCTCTCCTCCGGCAGATGACCGAATCCCTGGCAGCATAAAGTTGTTGCTGATTGTTCAAAACATTGTACTGACAAATGAATTATTCATTACACCACAGACAGTGAAATGTTATTGATGACTATACTAAAGACGACAAGCTATGTGATATTCGATTATTCAAATACAAGTCAATTACAAAGGCTTATTACATTCTTCTACAAGAGCACACTCAAGGTTTCGAAATTTGTAGCTTACAAAAGTGTGTTTTAAAGCCGGGACACCTTTACAAGGAAGCATCTATATTCAATGATAACGTTTCATCTTCTTTGCCTACGTTTCGTGTGAGACAGGACATTTCTTCATCATCTCTTGCAACCTCGGCTCCACTACCTTGACTAAAGCAGCATTTGCTTTTTCCATCTTAACACTACTTTGTACTCACTTTGAACAGACCTCATCACATCTCAATCCTATACATCAAAGAGCAAAACCCCCCTCCACCCCACTTCCCCCAATCTTTCCTCAGCTTTCTTGATGTTATTCAAACCAGCACAGGTTTACTAAAGTCACACTTTATAAATGCCCAGAAAGTTCCTGTCAGTTCGGAGATATTAGCTAACTTTTACCGTGAATCTTATCTGTCCGTGCCTCAGAGGTGCTAACATTCCACTGTGTGAATCCTTGTCACCCCTGACTATTTGAGGATATTTGGATGGATCTCATGTACTGGGGAACATAGCTGTGAATAAAACCCTGCTCTGTGTATTTCTTTCAAACAAGTAACTTGGTTTGGTTGCATCAGTGCTTAGGTTTATATATTACATTCAGATTTATTGTACAGTTGCTGCTTAGCTTTGTGAAACATGAAAGATCTATTGTATCTACATGACGTGTTGTGGCGAACATAAACCAGCACAAATAAAATGTTTGCACCTTACATTTTAGTTGAGCAATGTCTGTATGTAGGACATTGTTCTGCTAATGATGCAGAAATGGATTTGATAAACAAATGTTTTATTCCCCTGAAATTGCATCAAAGCACTCAATCACAAATAATGAATCCTAACGTCCTTGAATGAAGTTTAAAAATTGAGTCATATTGTACTATATTCTTTATGTGTTTTCAACAAACGTATGTTTTGTTTATCTTAGAAAAACTCTTTAATGCAATTAGTGTTTGCGAACTGTTTGCTTCAGATCTTCCACTGTAGCTGAAAGACAAGCTCTTCTGTATGCCTGAATATTTTTGTTTTAATATTGAAATCAGGATTGGAAAGAGTGCAATTTTTAAACCGCACGTGCTGCAATCTTAATCCTAACTAACAGTGTCTTAAAATCTGTGCCAAGTGAAAGTTAAACCTGGCGACTGCTGGTTTCAACAACGACAACGAGAGCTGTAGCGGAATCGCTGTAGGGATTGTAATGTCTGTCGATCGGTCCACCATTTTGGTCCATACTGAAATATCTCAACAACTATTGGATGGATTCCCATGAAATTTGGTACACACATTCATGTTACCCTCAGTATAAATCAATAAGTCAAAATCTTTATTTGTTCAATACAAAGCAAAGATGTGCCTAAGTAGAGCTTTACAGAGCCGCTAGAATGACTGTAGACTCTTAAGTCTTGTTTTTATGGAAAGCAAGTTTACTTAAGAATTTACTTTTGTCTGACTGAGTGGAGGATGAAGAAGAAAAAAAAGCCAAAAGAACTTGTTTCTATTATGTAGATGCAAGATTGTGGTTGGTTCAATCATATTTTGTTTAATACTATGTGGACGACAAATGCAAGCCTATAGATAAGGTTATACAAATAATTGCAATTTAAATCACAATTGCAATATTGGTAGAGAAAATCCCAATTAAATGTTTTCCCAAAATCACTCAGCTGTTGGATATCTACCGCTGCAGATCTGGAGCCCAAAACACGGCACCGAGGGGTTCAGCATCACTTTCCATCCTGACCTGCAGCGATTAGTGCGTGTAGCAGATCAGAGGATGGGTCAGGCCTCCCATCTCTGTGCCTCTGTTTGGGAAATCACTGCCATTTGATCCAGGCTAGCCCCAGAGGAATGCTGCTCCTGCAGATATATTACAGGCAAGGACGCTGCCAAACTGGCTTCTGGCATGGAAACGCAGCTTGGACATCGACAGGCAGAGCTGGGAAGGGGTCAGTCGGTGGCTCACACCGGGGGTTTGCTAAATGATCGTGGGTAATGTCTGCTGTTTGGGGTGGGGAGGAAT
The DNA here is from genome assembly GCA_036023655.1 of Nannoperca australis. NCBI lineage: Eukaryota > Metazoa > Chordata > Actinopteri > Centrarchiformes > Percichthyidae > Nannoperca > Nannoperca australis. The sequence goes on along the minus strand of JAVQJD010038586.1, from coordinate 81,037 downwards.
AATGGTCGACTGGGAATACAGAGGCAGCGCAGTTCATACAATATTGATTTCTCCGTATCAAAAGAAAGCCAAGCAGAGTTTGCTCTTCATGGTGAGAGACTTACATATTGTACATGTTTGCTTCTTGAGATAAAAAGGACAGGAATTCTTTTTGAGATAGGTATTTCTTTCATTTTCAAAGAGCAGCAGATGACTCGTATTACATCTCTAAATACCACTTTGAAATCCCTTGAAAATCAGAATGCTTCTCAGAAACAACATAAAAGAGCTGCTAAAAGGGATTTTTAGTGGAATAAATTAGAGATGTATCGATTTACTCCCCAAATCACGTGCTGCAATCACCTGACTTCTCTCACTTTGGCTTTGTTTATTCAGATGGTGGGAGCAGAGGCACCAAAAGGCATGGATTATAAGGAAAAATCATCAGCAGGGGCCTTTGATGTCTAAATGAGGCATGTGCAACCCAGACCCCTCTCTTTACCTCACAACTGCCTCTTCACACACGAGTACATAAATCCAGACACATGCATACAAACTTGCGTGCGCACACACACACACACGCACGCATGCATGTGTGCACACTAACACACACATTATTCCTCAGTTGCAAACAAAGACTCCAAACAGATATCTGAAGTTGAAGAGGATTCCCTGAACTATTCTGGGCTCCTGAGATTTATTACCGCTCTCGTCATTTTGGACATAATACTTAAATAGCAACTCATGTGGTTTAAATTATAAGACAAACTGGTCAAGTCCTGCAGATAATGCTGAAAAAGAGTAGTTCCTGCATCTGTTTTCACTAATGCAAGCAGAGGATGTTGTTACTTGCAACCAATTTTTCACACTGAAATCAATCATTTCCCCTGACAGCAGATTTGGAACTTTGACTCCTAAAAAAATGTTTGTGTGGAGGAAAAATCTCTGAACTTTGTAGAAGTCAATCATTTGTCAGAGACATAATACACGTAATTTATAACTGTGACCTAGCAGGATGAGTAAAAAGTAAGTAGTGAGAAGGGAGACATGAATGACAAGGAAACCAGGCCAAAAATAGATTAAATATGCAAATTTATGGCATTAAGCTTTTTCTCTCCTAATCGGTGGGGTGCCTAGTCATTTTATTAGATAAAATATGGTTTATTAAACTATATAAAACTGTATTTTGTCAACAACAATAACAAACTAATAAGGTTTTGTGTTTGGAAAAACTTTGTTAAACTACATCAAATGAGTCAATCCACGTGTGAAAGTACAGAAAACTTGGAGTATCATTTTCCACCTTGATTTTACGTCTGAGGAGATTATTCTGTTGGAATTGTGATGATGAGTAGTTTGGAAGTACATCCTGTTAACTACTCCCACTGACATTAAGAGGATTACGTAGGTAGCGTCAGACAGAGGCAACTCCTTCCGTTAAGTTGAGTCTTTCCTATCCCCTCCAAATCTCTGCTGCCGCTACGTCAAGCCTGTAATTTGCCTAAAACTGAAGGCATCCGGTTGAGAAGCTGCGATATGCGGAGACAGACAGATCAATCAAAAGGCTGAGAGACAGGGAGAGGGTGGGAGCGTATTTGTCTAGAGAACATGGAGAGGGTGGATCATTTGTCTAGCAGATGCATGTTGATATGGTGATGCTCCTGCTGCTTTGAAGGTGGTGGGATGTGGGAAGACGTTTAAGAGCTGAAGGAGGGAACGAAATGAGAGGAAAGTGAGATGTACTGGTGTGTGGGTTTGACCTCAGTGTGGGTAAAACTGCGTCCATATTTCCAAAGAGCTCTCCCAGCTGCAGCTATAAAGCACAGAGAGCTTGGGGCGACAAACAAAATCAATTCTTATTGACTATACAGTGTTATGCACCGAGGGGACATAACTATAACCAATAAGTCAACATGAACTTCAACTACTCTTCGCACCCTTTTCATTGCTCTCCTTTCTCATCCCTTCAAACGACCAGGTTAACTATCTTCCAAGGCACAGAGGTAATTGGTCTCTCTGTTGTGCCTCCACTTTATCAGTCGCTCTCTCTCACTTGACATGTATGTTTACCACAACTATAATCTTCAAAAAGCCTGTTAACATAAGTAGCTCAGCTTTCATAAACCATAAAGTCAGCTCTGACTGATCCTCAGCACCATCCTGTTTACCACGCTGAGAAGCATAAGCAGCACTCTGATCATATCTGCTGTTTGCTAGCAAAAGGCTTTCTTTCTGCACACGCCTCTGTGACTCATTTCCAAACATGTTGTATTAATATTCACACTCAGGAGACAGGTGACGAGAGGTTGCATCGTCTTGAGTGTGCAGCTTACATGACTACGATGAGTATGTGTAACTTTTTCACTGACAAAATATGGGAAATCAAACGGTGCTGCTGAAGACATCTGAGAGTACAAAGTGCTTTAATGTTTTCTTCCAGCAATAAAATGGGACACTGTGGGTATATGGCTAAAGAGTGAGAATAGCTGCCTAGCCTGGTGTAGAATATACAATTAAACAGACATCTATCTGAATCATCTCGCCCCCTGGTCGGCTTTTTTTCACGCATGAAAGAAAAAACTGGCCTGAGCATGTCAACCTGCAACACTAGGCTTTGTTAAATCACTTAGAAAAGCCCCAACGTCCGTCAAACACATTGAGAGGTTCCAGGTCATGCCCCGGTGTTTTGGCATTAATGGGAGCAGGGTGTAGAGTGTGCGCGAGTGTCTGGAGGGGTGGGGTAATTCGATTTCCATGGCTAATTTTCAGTTTTTCTCCACTGGTGCCCTGAAACACTCCAGGTCGAGCTCCAGCCCGAGAGAACCGCTGCGATCACCAGAGGCGACAGCAGGATGAGACACAGGAAGGAGCCTGGTCTCCAAACATCTGGCAGGGCAAGGCTTCCATGACTCGCTCAACCTCGGGATGAAAAAAAAAAAGATCCTCAGATCTGCAGGGATCAAAGTGTGCCCTGGGTGCCTGAGCCACCATGGCCTCCCCTCAACATATTCAAATGGGGTTTCCTGAAAGAAGTCAGAGCCACAAGCAGACTGTAGAACACAAACGAGGCAGAAAAGGGGGCGACGTTGAATACCTGAAAATCTGTGTGCTCTCCTCAAAAAATAAGTAAAGCGTTAGTAAAGCCCATGGCGGAAGAGGAAGAGGATTTTTTTTGTCAGGACATTTAAATAGAATATTACTGAACTGTCAGAAATGAAATGTTATCCATGTGCCCGAGGCTAATTTAGTCATTCAATTTACCTAATAACAAAAATAAATCTCAGAGTGTTTGACGTACTGCAATAAATGATGCCAATGGGATTAACTAGAAAGGTTCTAGGTTGCATTAAGTTAGTTGCCAACCTGGGGGCCTGGACCCCCCAAGGGGTCCCCAAGATACTGGGTCACTGCAATCTCCTACCAAGTGACTTGGTTTCTTAAAGTCTTTATAGTAGTAGTATAATAGTGTATTAAAATACTTTTCAAGGTAAATAATTTAGAATAGTATAGTTCTTCATTCTAGAGCAGCAACCCAGTTTTTTTCTTCATATTTCTGCTGTTTTTTTTGTCAAAACCGGATACTTTCACCTCTCCGTGCCTTTAAAGACCCCTCAAATTAAACAGACTGAGCAGCTCATAACTCATTTCCACAGTAGAAAGTACAGCATTGTATAATAATAATAATACTGTATATTTGAACAATTGTTAAGCTGAAAGGGATGCTAAATGCAAAGGAATGTGACTTTTTACACATCAAATGAAACATCCTACACCCTCATCTTAGGTAGCTTGATTTCAAATTACAAAGAAAAAACAAGTATAAGAAAGTAATTCAGCTCTTATTTCAAAATTCTTTGTTAGAAAATGACTAGACGCTCCAGTGACACAGGACAAAACAAACATTCAAGCAAAATGCACTCATAGTGGCATTCACTGCAACGTCTCCCTCCATAATCACTCTGACATTATAAATTCATCAAACACTGCCTCCCTTCAGCAGCAGTGATGCCTGGGAGCGGGGGTCACCTGTATGCAGCATTACCGAATTAGCCGCTATCTAACCCAGACCTGCTGTGGCGTGCTGACACTAATCCCGGGCCCGTTGGAGAGCCCTGCCTATGTTACATTATCATGTCTAATCCCCGTAATCTCTCAGCCGTGCTGCTAAACGCTATTTCACCTCCGTCTCTTACCTCATAGCCCTCTAATAACATTAATGAAGGGCCGGGCCCCATTACCCAGGCTACCCCAGTAGTGGGATAGGTGACGGCCATAATCGGAGGCCCCCTGCACAGCCACCCACTCAGCCTTCCAGGCAGCAGGAATTAATGTAATTCATCGCCTGGGGCAAAAAGCAAACCAAACATATGTTCAACAAATCAGGGTTTGTGTATTTTCTTGTCACCGTTACTGTGTAGGTCTATTAGAGTCATTGATGACATCCTTAGTGAAGGGCTCGCCGTGCAGGAGAATGAAAGCTTTGAAGTGCTCGTGCCACTTCGAAAGCCCCCCTACTTGCCATGAGACGTTTATGATGAGCTGACCTGGGTTATTAAAATACCGCAGAAATGATCACCCGTAATGCTTCTCTCTTTTTGCTGTCAACAAAGAATGGCAGCAAAGGATTGGCTGGGATGAAAGGTTGAAAGGGGCCCCGTATTAAAAATGGCACTTTATCCATTAAAGCGGGATTTCTGCTGTCTCTTTGTGTAATTACCTGCACCCGCCAGCTCTGTGCTCGGGCTTACCTTGTTTACACTGCATGTCTCGCAGTCTAGCTGTCTCCCTGCAAGGCTTCGTTACACTGTCTTCTGCTCTGCCTTTGTCTGTCTTGATGTCTTTCACTTGTCTGTCTCGGCTGTCGAGGCCAACCTTGAAAGAGGAGGCGTAAACACACCCAGAAGAGCAAAGTCAATGAAAGCACTGGATAAATAGACACAAGTTGAAGCAAGCCCCGTAATGTGTTTTTTTTTTTTTTTTTTTCAATTTAGTCATGTAGACGCTGTATTCATTTATTTACAATTTACAATTTGGCACTCATATAACTCAAACCCATTAATGTGCTTTGCAATGTTAATCAAATGCTAATGCAATTGCATATCCCCCTTTACTAGCCCTACCTCCTAGCAAACAGCACCACACTGACTTAATTGTGAGGGTAAAAAACAGCTCATACAGACTTCCTCTCATATTTAATTTTATCTTTGAATAAAAGAGCTATAGGAAAGTATTAATCTGCTTAACATTTCTAAGTACATCCTCCAAAGGATTTTGCTTTTTTAATCTTACATATGCTCAGCAGAGTTACTGGCAAAAACTGTACATTTTCCTCATTTCATCCTTTCAACATCAAATGGTGAGCAGCAAAAATTGGATCAGACTTCAAAGACTGTGATGTGCTCCAAGTCACGGAGTGGCTCTTCTATTTCACATATTGAATCCGAGCAGGATATCAAAGTGCTACCAAAGAACCTCAGGTCTTTACTAAAAAAGGGGTCTAACATCTGTAGAAAGAGGAGCGCAAAGACAAATCACCTCAGGGAAGAGCGAGCATTTATTCTCAGCCGTGAATTTCCAGCCTTTTGATTCTCTCGTTCCCGTACCACCCTGTCTTCTCCGCTGAGATGGAGGTTGGAGCAAGAAAACTCTTTTGTCTCAAGGACTCAAAAAATTCCCAAAGAATAATCTGGGTTAAAGCTGCTTTGTAGAGGAGTCGCATTTTACATACACGGCTAAAGTCAGGCATAAGAAAATACTCATTGGTATTCTGTTACTTACAATTCCTCTATGGTTGTGATCTGTATGTGTCTCTTTGCTCTCTGGGCTGTTAGACCTGTGAAAGTAAAAAGCATTTTTAACTGAAATGAACAAACTGTACAACCAAGAACAACGCATGTAAGTATATGGGAACTACTGCAGAGCTGAGGATGATTTGTCTCCTGGTTTAATGGTAAAAAAACAGCTCTGGTTTATGATAATGCATTTTGAAGAGAGCTAGAAAGAGATATGTTCCTGTGTGTGATCACTCGCTGATGCATTATTAAAAAAAACAAACACCAAAAGAGGCAACATCTGCAAACACAATGCTGCATGCCAGTTGCAGTCATGCCTTGCGTCTAGAAAAACAAAATCTCATCCAGTTTGGACTTGGTGATGCAACTGGAGGCTCTGCTGTTTGGATGCAAACACCAAATTCATGCGTGGCAGAGAGGAGGGATATCAAAAGGGAAAAGAACAGCATGTAGGTGAGAACATAGATCTTACAGGAGGAAAATGGGCCAGATCATGTCAAAATAAATCTATATGGAGAGATTCCAACACTGATTAAACAGAATTGTTAAGTGGAGGTTTGAAGTTTTTCTCACCAAGGAATATGATTGTAAACACGGAGGGAAAAATCCCAGATGAGGCTCCGCTCGGTTCGAGTATACAACAAGCATAACATTTTCAGATGTGTAAATCTAGTATTTTGGAGTTTGAGTCTTGAGAGAGATGCACAGCGTTGACCAAAAGTCACCCAAGATTTGAACGAGATTTACGCGTGAATTGGTTGAAGATGTGCGCTGATAGGCAATGCACATATTTGTCATTATAGTCATTTTCTTGCGTCCTTTTTTAGAGCTACTGTACATAAAAAAATCTCATAACACCCAAAATGATTTAGGAATACTTATCCACTGAGATGCATTTTATATGTCATCTCAAACCCCACAATAGGGAATTTGTAATAACTGATAAATGTGAGTTGCGGTGCAGGGAGAAGCTGCCATCGACACCACGTGTGCTGTTGTTCAGTCGGTGGCTGCTCTCCTGCTTAGCACATACTTTCTTAATGACTGGCCTGCCCATATGCTGAATAAACACAAAGTCTTCAGCTTGTACATCTGGAGACCAGTGCAGCGCCCAGCCCCATTTGTGGTCAGACAAGTGTGCTATCTTGGTGGAAAGATATTTGTTACGATTATAAAACTGAAAGAGGTGGTGCTTAGGGAGGAGCTTTCTCTTCTGCTTGAAGCAACAGTACATTACAAGGCAAGAGGAGCCTGTCCAGCAGGGCTTAATTTGAGTGAGTGACAGGTATGGGAGACCTCTAGCTCAATAAGCCGTCTTTAATGGTGGTCTCATTTTAGGTCATGTTTGAAGTCCATTGTCTGTGTTGTAAGAAGAAATTATAGAGAAATAACAAAAAGCAAACAGCAGGAACATATTCTTTCAACAAGATCAGACCTTTAAGGACAAGAGATGTCACGGCTCACCCCGTATGCTCTTCCTTGGTGGTCTTTCCTCCAGCCTCAGGGTGACATCTGTCCCTCTGGGGTCCGGGGTCCCGACGCACCCGATGACCCCTGTAAGCTGCACAGGATATGAATATCAGACATGCTCTCACATACATGGTAATAAAAGCACCCCCCCCCCCCCGTCATCCATCTAAACAACAAGCACATAGTCCACTGAGGCAGTTATGAAATGTAATTGTTGCAATTAAAACAAGTTACTACGAATTTATCGAAGCACTAAAACAGCCTTGTATTAAAAAACACTGTATTTGCTTGGAGGAAGTGAAATGTGTTCATTATCCGTATAAGGAGTGTAGTGTAGCAGTGGGAAAACATTGTGTGATTATTGAGACATACTGGGCTCAGATGGACGCTAAACGGAGCCTGCTGACTTACTCCGTCAACGGGCTTTGTGTTTTTCTTGTAAAATTATATGCGCAGGAAAAGAAAGCTCAAGTACATTGTTGAGCCATGGTTCTATTTTGCATGGTCTAATCTGATCGATGGTGAGCATGTCCCCCAGGCCCCGCTGAGATCTGAGAAGCCACCAGGCTCATACATTTGAAAGGCATCTGTTTATTTTCAGAATGCAAATGCAGCCCACCTCAAAGGCTATAAGCTGCGGAGAACACACAATGTGAATGTGCTGGAGTGCTCCGCCGGGGGGCTGAGGCCCCACTTATGTCAGGTTCAGGTTCAGGTTCTCCACCCCCCTCCGCCCGAACCCCAGCGGCCACACACAAACACATTTCTTTAAAGAGAAAGACAACCGCTACAGAGAGGCTTTCCTCACACCAAAACCATGTTTACCCATACTGCAGCGTTATTTACAAGGGTTTTAATGGAGGACATTTACACAAGGTGTGCAGGCGACTGAGATGCTCCATGTGCCAGATGAGGGCAGCCCCTCAGGAGAGCTGGGGGAAACAATGCCAAATCTCCTCCCCCTGCCCTCCTCTCTTCTGCCCCTTTTGGCACCCTCCCTTGTCCTCCAGTGAGAGGCTTCAAGAAGGGGGGTGGGGTGGGGGCCCGGGAAGGTTAATGTGCCCACTTTGATCCTCGTCAAGGCACACTGAGTAAGAATTAATTTACATTTCAGATGAAAAGGTTGACAGTATAAAAAGGCATCTTGTTTCTGGTATGTGAGAGCTGTGTAATAGGCCAGGAATTCGAGAGAGGAAGTCGTGAGGAAACAGAAGGGATAAGCCCCTCTCTTGCCTTTACTGGGAAAGAGATGAAAGGGAAAAAAGGATCTCAGTATGCACTGTTCTTCTGAAACATGGGGACCAAATGCTGCCCAAACTTTCAAAAGCTTTTCTTTATGCATTATTAATTAATTATTACTGTTTCGTAGGCCACTCATTGAGATCAAAAAGGTGTTTCACAAAGATGTACGGTTTCCAGGCCTTTATCCCTTTCCCTTTTGAAAATGCACGAAAAGCAGTGTGTATTTCCACCGGACAGGCGACTACATGAGAAAATTCCAAAGGTCTGCGCTTGAATACGTGAAGAAAAAGAAAAACGTAAACATTTCTTTACCTGACTGAATGCGGGTCGCTGCCTCTTCCCGCTCCTTTTTTATATGCTTGAGATTCTGCCGAGCAACATGGCCCCTCCAGGCTAGAGAAAGAGAAAGAGACAGTGTGTGTGTGCGCAGAAGATTGCTGACCTGCCTCTGTGAAACAAAATAGACTGCACATACTACACAAGATCCCACTTCAAAACACTGCTAAACCAGGTGGCAGAGGGATGGATCCCTTTGAACTCTCTGAGGTCTTATTGTCTGCTCTGAAGCATTGCTCTTAACCCTCGTAGGTCAAGCTGTGGTTATCAAACTCATCTCTTTTATGAAGACTCGCTGGCACATAATAGACTAGAGGTCATTAAGAAACCAGCAGTAAGATTCACATCAAATTTGCACCCGTTTCATCATGACGTGATAAAAGAATACATCAGAAATACCACGCTCATTAGCATTTTTTTGACTTAAGTTTGAATAATTCCTTCCCTCTCTTTGCTGTTTAATTAATACCAGTGTACCTGACTGGATGATGATGGCCCCGCGTTTTCTCTTGTCCTTCTCTCTTCGGTAACGTCGGGCACCCAGCCAGCCTTTAGTGTAAGCTTGAATCACAACCACCCGCGCTATCACCTCCCTCAGCAGCAAGTTCAGCTGCTCCACATGGTAGTACCTCAGAAAAACCTGGCAGGATGTGTAACCCAGGTTAGAATATACCAGTATCTCAGTCGTTTATGAAACAGTTTGGACTGTTTTCTATACATTTTTGTTACAAGTTATACTTAATATGTAAAATGTATAATAAAAACACATATTTCTCATATTGTCTCATTACCTTCGTCGTCCCCAGCACACAGTCTTCCAATTTGGCCCGCTCCAGTATGGCAACAGCGTTCTCTTTGCTGGTCACGGGCATCTGGTGAGCCCGAAATGCAAGGTAGTAATATCTATGAGAGGAGGCAAAGGGGAAAACAATGAATCATTTTGATCAAATGTAGTTATTGCACTTCAAGAGCAGAGTCGAGTCGTAGCTGATATGGTGTAATTAAGATAGTCATCAAGGATTATATTTGAAAAGAAAAGTTATCTAATCACTGTTTATGGATTACTTTTCAAGGGTTTGTTAAAGTTATTTTTTGTCGTTTAAAATTTTTCTGAAACCTTTTTGGTGTTTGCAACAGAAAATTGATACGTACAACACAAAGACAAAGTGTTAAGAAAACTGCTCCACATACACACTTTAAACATTTGACCTCGGGTAAAAACATTGCTGGGAAAATAAAACCCTCCTTAATCTGTCATATTAAGAGTTTATTGAGCTGGGCTACATAGCACCCTGGGATCATTGTTACACTCCCATATTAGGCTACAGCCAGGTACCTTAGCTTAGCATTAAGACTGGAAACAGCTAGTGATGTCCGAAGGTAATAAAACCTGCCTCTTGAGCTCACTAATTAACATGTTATATCTCGTTTGTTTAAAACATATAAAAATCAATCTAAGCGAATAAGAGTATTTACCAAAATGTCAAACTATTTCTTTTAATTTTACTCTGTAAACTGTGTGTGAATCCTAAACTAATCTACTATTATCTGGTATTCCTATTAGGTTCCTCGTTTACATAACTGATTACAAACATGAAGCTTCAGTAACTGACAACATTTTAAGTAGTTTAACCCAACACTGGTCAAGAGGAGACACTAGAAATCCTAACACCATTTTCGCCACAGCTGCTGTAAGCATCACCACAGCTGGAAAACCGCCTGCTCAGTCAGCGCAGAAGAACGAGCCTGACTGAGACGTGAGTCTTCAACAGAGGCCCTTTGTTGGAGCTCTTTTGAACGGACCATCGTCTCTTATTTCAGTGGCCACAGAAGAAGCCCATCAGCCCGGGCCTATCGGTGTTCATCAGCCCCACCGCATGTTTACCGCTCACATTGTCTGGATCCGTCCACTGATCCTCTTGTTGTAGTTTATAAAATACCAGCATAGGACAAAGTGGCTCTAACTGTTTGCTCAGGGACATCAAGGCTCCAAAACGACTGGTTCATCTCTTGTGTTCTGGCGTTGGTCAAAAAGAAGAACAACAACAAGAAGAAAAACTTCTTTGAACTCCCCTCCCCGCCTCAGTCTACAGCCTTTCATTCTAATTCCTGTTGATACCTGTTATTTCTTTGATGGTAAATACAAAGCATTGCTTGGCAACATCAGACGAGCCTTTGATATGAGAGCACAAATTTAAATCAGTTTTCACTAAAGGTGCAGTTTAGCCGTTCTGGTCTGTCTGTACGACTTCTGCATGGCTCAGGTAGGATGATATGGATTCAACAGCGAGGTTAAAATACAGTCTGAGGTGGTAATGCACCCTCTCATTCACACACACTTCATGCGCAGGTGTAAAATCATGGGTCAGGTTTTTGATGGTCTTCCGATGATCAATCACTCTTTAATATTGGGACCAAAACCAGGGCATGCAAGAAAAAAAACATGTGGTCATCTAAAGATTTAGGTCACCAAAAATAAGCAACGTTTTTAAAGCTTCCCTAAAATAGTGAGACTAACCAGCCATCTCAAAGTTAATTAAATTTTAGAACATCTTAAAGTATCCACATAAGAGGTGGCTGAAATATCGTTCAAAGGAAAATTCATCAAACATAAGTTTCCTTGCATTTTCCCACAGACTAAGTAAGTAAGTGCATTTTATATATGTATTTTGGACGTTTGAACAGGAGTGTGTAGCACTTATTAACAGTTATCATATCCTGTTCCACATTCATCAAAACAAAAACAACACCCTTACATAAAGTCCCCCTAATGATGAAGTCTTGTTTTAATTGTGTTCTAATGTAATACCAATGGGACATGGAGACTACATTTGAGCTTTTCCAGGTCGCCGAGTTTAAGAACAAACTCTGAACAGTTAAAAGGAAATCCATTAAAATGCATCAACCCTTATAATCACAGTTCCTCCCTGTTTGAATTGTATCCATATTTTCCAGACTGGAGAATCCACCCAGTTAAAAGAGCTGTAGGATTTAGTCTTGCACTATCACTAATGACTGCCAATTAGTCAGCCTCTTGCTCTGCTCAACTTGTACCCCTATCTAATTAAAGAAGCCGTGTTTTTGTGTGATGCAGAGCATGGCTCACTTGTTCTGCACTATCTCTGGAGTTGTGTCGACGCTCAGCATGTGCACGTACTTCAGTGTGTAGGTGCTGCATGTTTTGACACCGCTCATACCTGTTGACAAACTCTTCAAACAGGATGCGGTGGGAGTAGCCTTGGCGGCGGATGTTCACTGTCTCTAGGATCCCCGTGTAGCGCAGCTGCACCATCACCCTCTCCTTGCAGAAGCGCAGCGCCTGCCTGTCATCATTGGGTTTGATGCAGCGCACAAAGTGTGGCTGACCCACCACCATCTTAGACAGCAAGTCCATCAGGGAGTACTGCAGACACACAATGAGATGCCAATAAACAATGGGCACAAACAAGACAAGAAAACCAGAGAGCAGTATCATGTGAATTCACATTATCAAAGTCAGATCTAAAGATTCACATTCCAACTTTAAGAATCTAGTTTCGGAGATAGATGTGTTCGATAACAGAGAACAAGTTGAATAGTAATGTACAGTATTAATTACTTCCATCAGGATCTGGCTGACTTTTTTCTTTCTGATATAACAGACAGAAAATTGCATTACCAATTGTGGTAATGATTAAAAATTACAATTTATGAAAAAAACTGACTGTTTAAAGCTGCATAAATCAAGTTTGTATTGTTGGGGGCAGCATAACATATTATACTATATCATCACCATATAAGTTCCAATGGTGAATGTGCAAACTATTGCTTATTTAAAGATCCAGCAGACACAGTTCAACATTGGCATTCATTTGGAGAAGAGTTGGCCATCTAACAAAAGTAACTCCAATATTCACTCTCCTTTTAGATTTATTTTGGTCTCAACTTCTGATTGAAATATCTGGCTGTTTAGCTGCTAAATGCTTCTCGATGTTCACCAGCATCTTGTTAACTTTGTCAGCGCACCCTTTGGAGCTTAGCAGGTAGCGTCCAGTGGGTTTTTTAGAGGCTTTTCACTGACAACAGCTGTCTGCTGCTGCTGGAAATGACGCTGATGAGTGGAAATGTGTACAGCATAGAAAATCAAAACAATGAGCTGAAAGATGCTAAAAAGCTCTGTAGAGCAAAGCTAACTCTCTGTTGGTTCATCCCTACGAGCGACATCATTCACATACACGTAGTCATTTGATCTATTGTTAAATGATGATGAAATCAGCAGAAATACATAGTTTGACTTGATTAGGCTTTTACTTGAGACAGTCATATTAACTGAGACAGGCCTTAATTTCTAAAAGTATATTTGATCATATTATTGTACAGGGCCTCCCTGTTTTCTGTCCTCACCCTGAGCTCCTGTTTTCTTTGTTATGATATTTCTTTGTTACTGCTATTTGCTTTGAATGCAAACCCATCACATCTTCAGCGTTTCACATTAAAAGCCTCCCAGTGGCTAAGGAAGAATAATCACTTCAGTCTCCTGGAAATGTTTTACTGTGAAACCTCTACAGAAGTGTCAAGTTTCATTAAAAGCAAATTAACACTGAGGAAGTAAAGAAAAATTGAATTACCAGGAACAGTAAGTAACGTGGTGAGGATTACGTTGTTTAACTGATGGATTTACTGATGTAGAAATTTTGATTACGCTGAATTTACTGTGTGAGTTATCACAGTAAAACCTTTCGATCAGAATGTCTTAAGTTTCATTAGCTGATGAATAATTTGGCAAAAATTATTTCTGGAGTTTTCACTGGTAAAAGAGAACACCTACACGGAAATAGGAGGCTACAGTCTGTCTCCTCATGTTGGTGGTTTCTTCTGGGTGACGCATCATCTCCATGGTGTCCACCTGAACACAAACATTCACAGTGAAAACACTACATTGATAAACAGGCCAGGAGCATCACTGCAAAGGCAGCAGGTTCAAATGAAATGCAATTAATTTGCAACCTGACATTGTCTGTGGGCTTTGTAGAGATAAAGGTATTATTACAGCAGGTCTCCTTCCTCTAAATGGGCCAGTTGGGAATACACAGCTGTATTAACTGTGCCATCTGTATAACATAGCCCCATAAACACTTAAAGCTAACAATCTAGAGAATAATTCTGCACTGCTGTGGGGCATGGGGAAATTGCGGAGCATTCTGAGTAATGAGACTAGCCGTCACCAAGCAGACAGTCATCCTGATGACGACGGATTAACGAGGACACAATATAAGCTTTTTAACGGCCTTTGCAGTTCATGGCTTCATCAAAATTAATGATGCAATAGATATTTTATGGTAAGTCTACATTGCAAAGCGCTTCTTCATCCTAGTACAGATAAAGAAAGGTACGTCAAACGGTACATGAAGGAAGGAATCGGACGCTTTGACATTTTGCTATTTTGAAAGCAAATCACACAGAAGTACAAACGGTTATCTGGGACTCACTTCCGCTATTCTATATATAACAACCGTCACACTACTTTAATCTGGTCCAACTGGTAACTTTTCGTAACTTTTCCCCAACTCTGATTGAGAACATGACGGCATACATATTACATCAATCACACTGAGTTGTTAGTAAGGAGCCCTTTCTTGTTCAAGAATAACTGAGTAGGTGCTTAGGGGAAGTTCAACAAAGTAGAATAGTTTTTCCACAGTTATTCTGGCACATTAAGTATTTCTATAATCTAAAAACAGAGCAATTGTTTACATTAATGCCACAAAATTGTGGCTGCATGAAAAAAAATTGTTCAAAAGAAATGATTTACATTTTTCAAAGCGAGAGTGTGATTGATGTTAGAAGAGTGAAGCTGCACAAAGCTGTTCAAAGTTAGTGAAACAGAGTTAAAGTTTCAATTTGGATTACAATGATGATCAGTTGATTTCCGTGGACTGTGATTTAGAAACATATTCAGATTTAAAACATTTACAACAGAAGTCTTACCTTCAATAGGTATTTGGGAGACTTTGAGTGCGGCACATGTCGGCCAATGACATGGAATAAAGGAAGAGAGGAAGAGAGGAAGAGAAGTGGATGGAAAAGAAGTGACAAAGCTGAAATTCACCTTTAAGGGGTTTTTCACTGTAAATCATAATGTGAAGACCATAAAAAACAATTCCACAATGGACTGGAAAGAAAGTTTCAGTTTAATATCTTACAGACATTATGATTTGACCAAATGCTTCCCCTTAAATGAAGTAAAACCGACACAATGAAATGAAACTGTTGCAGTGTGAGTTAAGCTGTGAGAAAGTTAGAAAGCCCCTTTCTATTAAGAAACTTGCTGGCTTTGTGTTTTGTGCTAAGACTAAAAGTGTAGTGTGTGTAACACCATAAAAAGGCACTCAAAGAAACTCTGCATGAAGAACCTTAGTATGAGCATGATTAATAAACAATGTGGATGTAAACATTTTCAGCGTACTTCTTACTTGTATAATGTGTTGCTACATGATGAATTATTGTGGAATTTACTTGAAACTATCACGGCCTCCAACGGAAGAATGTTGATGCAGTTATTTGAGCTTTGTGAGGACCTACTTTTTTTTAGTGCCCATTAGCAACAAAACAACAATAGTTAGTAAGTCAGAAAAGCTACTTTTGTGCCGTAGACACCAAATGCCAGATGGCGATCCTGCATCACCACAAGCAAGACAGCAAACATAACAGGGTAGTCAATTAATGTGGCCATGCTTCACAGCACAAGCTTTTACTGGGTTTCTTATGGTGCTATGCCTGTGAGCAACAAATAAAAAACATTATGTTCTCAGATGTGATGATTTGTGCTACAGGAGCAGAAGCCTCACCTTGGCGCGTCCAGAACTGAGCTGTGGTGGCAGAGATCTGGAGGCAGCCGTGACCCGGGCTCTGGACGTCGCCAGATTTCCTGTTAAAAACCAACCCATAAAGAAGACATAAGTAGTCATGTCAGGGCTTATTTAAAGCTCAGATAAAGTGATAAAGCTGTGTGAAATAAAGCAAAAACATGATTATTGAGAGTACACTGGAGACAGTGTAAACACTTTGTGGTGATATTCTTTCTCAACAGACAAGATGCAGGGGAAAAAATGAACAGCTACACTACGATGTTAACAATAGTTTTCATACTGCAGCACAATATAAAAGACAGTTCAGAAGGAGCCTAAATCTGAGCTGAATCCCATGGACTCAGGAGTGCAGCTGCCTGCACAGCAGTCCAACAGCCCCACACACAGCGGAAAGGATATGAACATAGCATATGCAAGACAGTCTGAACATTTCAAAGTTTCTGCACAAGATGTCCAAATGTTTTCTCTGGCTATATCTTCAGAGGCTAAACTGTGATTAATAGCAGTGAAAGAAGCCTTTGAAGCAGGATTGGTGACATCAAAGTCCTAATCCATGGGTGGCAGGATTTTTATAATGAGTGGGAAGTATCTTAACACATTTCAAAGGGTTTACTCCATGAATAAACAATAGCTGCACAGATGTGCCACACACACCTTTAGAAAAATACGTCTGCAGACACAGGAGGCAGCATTACCCAAGCAGCCGTGTATGGCAAGGAGGAAAACCTTTGTAAGTTTTTAAGATAAAGCTGAAGTGACAGGCCAACAATTGTTCTAGATTTTCTACTGCACACAGACGAACTTCTAAAATGCAAATATGTAGTCGGCTTCTGCTATATAATTTCAAGACTCACGTCAGTTGTTAAAGGACACGGTCTGACAACGAGGCAAAAACGTAAAGACTGGATCAGCGTCTGCCTTTCTCAGAGGACTCTGCACTATCAAGGGTGTATTAGAAGCATCAATCAAACACGGCAGATATCAAAATCAATTTTTGATGGATTAATTAACAGACAGACCACTTCTAACTTTAGACAGAGAACGTCCTTCTTGTGCCAAAGGTTTTAAAGTGAGCCAAAGCAATGTGGCGTCTCATGACACACACACACACACACACACACACACACACACACACACACACAAACTGCTGTAGTCAAAACAAGCCAAACCATATGATGTGAGAGAACTTCATGAGGACTCAAACAGTCTTTTAAGCTAGTGATGATACTGCTTTTAGCATTTGACAGTTATCTGCAGATTTTTATTTTTTTATCTACTCATTTATTCTGCTATTAATACATTTTGCTTTTAGTAAATAAACTAAATTCAAGACATTCTGTCACATTGAAATATATACTTTTATATTGGTTAATAATGTGCTTGGGAAAAGTATCCACGTTCTGAATCTGAACCTAAAAATAGAAGAAAGGAAAGTGTAAAATATGATAACATGGAAATATGAGCAGTTAATTGCTCATTATGAACACATGTTTGTGAGAGGGCTTTGTGTTTAGAATCACAGGGACAGATTTTACAACCTCAAAAGCCCCTTCGGCACAATCTATACCAAAAAAAAAAAAAGTATGATCTTTGAGAACAGGAGCCGTTAAACTGTGTCGGGTATATTACCAGCACACAGGCAGGGAGGGCCCCGCTCCAATTAGCCCAGAGTAAAGCTGGATAGATTAATTGGAGTGGGTCTTGTGCAAATGAAGTGTGCTCTCTCCTCTCCCCATTAGTGCTGCTGGGCCAGATCATCTGAGCACATTTGTCATGATGAATTAGCGGCTGCGAGTGGAACGGGCTCGTGGAGTGTCACTGTGCTTTCACGCCTCTCACTTCCATGACACCATCAAGGGGAGATGAAGGGGCTGCGCCGTGATGAGAGAAACTATGACAGTTGTACCTAAGCCTTGCAAATGGACACTCACTGCTTTCTTCATGTATTCCTTGGCGGGTTGTATTAATTCAGTCTTCTGGCGGGTTTCATATCCCCTCCAGACTAGATGATTAGAGCACGGGTTAATAGTCAGTATCCTCAAAGATTTCTACCTCCTGAGACATGAAACCAAGGGAACACCTGTGATGTCCGGCCTGAAAGAAGACCTTCTAATTTAGATACAGTGGGGAACTTGTCTAATGATGTGGATTATAATTATTCAAACACAGAGGCGAGCAAGAAAAGGGATGATTTGTTCTTCGATAGTGGAATCAGTTGAAGAAAAAAGCCACATATGTTTTTAAGTTACAGCTTGAGGCAGTTTTTACTTTTGTCAGTGTTCTCAAATAGACGTGCGTTGATAAAATAAAATGAGAGAGAAGACGATTTAATATAAAACCATAATGATTAAAAAGGAGAACAGGTGAGAGGAATGTTTCCCATCAGGTCATTCAGTCTTGAGAAACAGGCGGTGAAAGAGCGTCCCACTGATCGTTTCTGCTTCACGCATGTTGCTCTTGGCATGGACTTCCAGGACAAACACAGAGTGAGGCAGAGCAGTGTGTGGGGAGGGGGGAGGGGGAGGGGGGCAGGAAGAGAAAAAGCCTTCCTTGGCATCTGTGCGTTCACTTTGAAAATTAAGCCCAGCAAGAATCCTGTAGGAAAAAAAAAGCTCAAGCTGGCAGTTGTATTGGGGTTCTATTGACAAGAATAGTCAATGTGCTTGGGATTAAAAAGCAATCCCGCGTTCAATATGACACCTCCCTACACGCTTTTATGAGTGCCAGTGTGCGCCTTGTACTTCAGAAGCTGTGGATCGAGCTGTCGACACGGGGGACAATCAAAGTTGTAAGAGAGAGCAGCCTTCCCGAACTGAGTGAGCAGAGGCTTGCTGGATATCTCCGCCGCTCTCCCGCTCTCCCTTTTTGAAAACATGTGATCTAGAAACTCAACTCAGCAACCAAGCAAATGAGATTAAAGCACCCATAACCCCCCGCTACCCTCCATAACCACCACCGTTTATGCCTAGAGATGGCTCCGGGGGCTGTTGATTTAAATGCCATCCACTACTGTCAGAGCAGATCAATCATAAAAAGCATGGTGTAATTGGCTTTTAGTGACACAACACAGTGTTGCATTTATCAAAGGATGTTGTACCATGTGACTTAGGAAAGCTGGCTCCGCGCTATTGATGTGCGGGGCCCTCAAAAATCCCACTGCTGACTCAAAACATTCCCCAATGTGACGATTAGGGGAGAAATTGAACAAAAGTATTACTTGGTGAATGTCTCTTTTGGTAAGGGAGAGTGTGTGGAAGTCTAGTGAAAGACTGCGGTGTCTGCCCACTGGGATGAAAAAAGGCTTCTACTGGGAGAGAACAAAGGGCCAAATGTGTCATATCGCTGGGAGAAGCCTGTCATTTCTACACAGGAGGATCTCCTAACATGAAGGGAGATGGAGGGAGATGCAGAGCACGGGAGAGCTGCAACTGTGGCTTCACGTGAAGATGTAAAAAGAATGTAAATTGTTTGATATATAATACCATGATGGACCTGAACTTACAACCCCTTATATCTCACAGGAGATTATTGCTCTATGAGCTTGTTTCGTTAACTCACCTGGTGTAAAAATTGTAAAAGACGACTTTCCAGAAAGTAGAAATTCACGCCAAATATCTTGTCACTCACAAGTTTAACAAGGGGTTATTTTAGTAGTCAATATTATAAGCATTACAGTAAAATGAAACTATACTTTGGAAATAAAAGTAAAGGAAGTACTCCTTTAGTAATCCTTTACTTAAGTAAAAGTATCAATACAACAATTTAAAAATGCTCTGATATAAGTAAAAGTCCTGCATCTAAAATCTTACATCAAGGTTTTAGCAACAAAATGTCAGTTATATATAATTATGTATGATATTAATTTATTATTATTGCTGATGTTTACTGTATAAATAGTAGCAGATCACGGTAAAGCTGATTTAACTACTTTATATAATGTTGAGTGGTGCATCTTATCTTACATGCTAATTACACATTTCGTATGTGAAATCTTAATCTGCAAAGTAACTAGTAACACTAGTAAGTTTCAGATAAAAGTAGTGGAGTAAAAACTACAAAATCTACTTCTGAAGTATAAAGCAGCATAAAATGGAAATACTTGAGTAAAGGGGCCTCAAAAAGTATTAGTAGTATTTGAGTAAATGTGATTCGATCATTTTCACCACTGCAAACAAATATACAGTAAAGCCACTTTCATTCACCAATTCACAATATTCAGTTTTCCTCCCTAATGAATCAGATTCAAGTCATGGTTGTCTGCTTTTCTGCTTTAGGAGGGTTTTCAAAACACAGATTAACTGTCACAACAACAGCATAAATACATAAAAACTTACAGTTGGTAAGTTGTCTTTTTACAAAAGAATGTATAAAATATATGTTCCAGGTGTATAATCTTTGCCGCTCTATACATTCATGCAGCAGTAAATCAGACTTATAAGTAAAAAATATCTGCATCTTCCTCTCTACATACATTTACACCACTGCTTGAGTTAATTATTGTACCACCAGTGTAATGAAGGTCTTGCTCATACCAGTGATTTATTCCGCATAAAGCATTGATTATGAAGTGATAAAGCTCTGCAAAAGATAAAACGATGCATATCAATAAGACTGCAAGAAATATACTGTTACTTTTCACAGGGCACACATCACTCAGCACGTCCTCCATTTTTATTGTGCTCTGACAAAGGACTGGCAGTCTTGAAGTGCTGTGTGTGCAGATGTGCTGTGCTACAAGCAGCAAGGCCAGGCAGCCCTGCAGCTACACACACATACTTTGACCGCAGGCTGCCCAGGCCCTGGTAGGCCCTACTGAGCCCAGCCAATTCAAACACTGTGATCCCCCTGATCTGGGAAAGGCCCTGGCTCTGATGAATTTGTCCATGCAAATACATCCCATTTCCTCTGACAAAACACCACCACATGTCCAAGCCTCAAGGACCCACATTCTGCAGGGCTCAAGTGGCCTCACTATTCACCGCCTGGGAGCTTTTTACTTTCTGGGGCCCTCCTAGTTTCCTACTGTTCTCCAAACATGAACTGCTTCGATACTCAGAACATCACACTCTCAATCTGGCGTGTGGAACGAATGAGTAGTCTACTGAAATATGTGTGTGGCTGTTTTAAACTTTGAACGAGAATATAACAGAGGTCAAAATGATCTGCTTTAGAGGAATTGTTCCTGTACCACAGCAGTTTGATGTGTGCACCGGCAGAAACATTAACATTCACTGCATCAGTGTGTGTAGTTTGACATCCCAGATTCATTATTTTACTTCCATCACAGTGTCAGGATGCAGGTCTACGAGGGTGTCCCCTAGTGGTGACACTGTGAGGAGGCGACCCACAGTGTGAAACCACCCTGGTGTAAAACAGATTTCCATCAGATCCCCCCAGATAATGGTAATTTCACAGATAACGGTGAATCTATAATGTTGAGTAAAATGCAAATTAAATCCCCCCACAAATTTTACCCTGAAGAATAGATTTATAATTTTCTTATGCTATACTGTATCTCACTTTAAACGGCGCTCCATCTTTTCCAGACTGATAAGCCAGAGCAGAGTGTTTCATAGCTTTTATCTAATGAGATGATCGGCAGCTTCACAAACTGCAATAAGAAAACTGGACCTCCAAAGAAATGGCATATTGCAGTCATACTGCCTTTAAATGAACATGCAAAACACTACATAGAGTAGCTCCACTAAAGCTCACAGTATACAGTTTCTGTGAGCTTTTTAGCATAAAAAGGCTCCAACTGCACAACACATTAACAGGTTATTTCTGCGACAAATCATCACATTAACCTGACCCAGCAGTCTGAATGGCAGGATAGGCAAAAGTGCAGTGGAACAAAAAGGAAATAAAGAAGCTTTTAGACCAAACCGACACTATGTCAGCAACCGTAAACATTACAGCACATCTTTGCATCTATTCAGTGCCTTTGTGCCCTGAAATGAAGTGTTTCCTGAATTTGTTTTTAATAGAGTGTACTCTGCTGAAGCCGTTAATTGCAGAAAGGAAGTGGCTGAAGGGTCCCTTGTGTTCAGCCTGCATTTGAAGTTTACAGAGACATCACACAGATTTCTTCTGGAGTCTCAGCTAAGGTGCCTTTTGTGAATTGACGCTCCTTTTAATGCCACAGGGACTGAAAGCAGGCATTTACAGGTCCCTAAAAAGGACGTGAATCACATAATGTGGCTTAGCTGAAATAAAGTAGGAAGTGGGAATCTGATAATTTAACACATCTATTAGCATTTCAGCTAAGTCAAGTGACCAGGAGGCCTCAGCCACAGCTAATGATGAGCACATT
Organism: Nannoperca australis; assembly: GCA_036023655.1. Lineage (NCBI taxonomy): Eukaryota > Metazoa > Chordata > Actinopteri > Centrarchiformes > Percichthyidae > Nannoperca > Nannoperca australis. The sequence continues at coordinate 59,057 of JAVQJD010038586.1, read as the reverse complement.
ACTCTACCTTCATTTAACCAACAGCAAAGAGGAGGGAAGAGTTGCTATTGTGTTCTCTAAATACTGTTTCTTCATCCCCTGGGTATTTAGAAACCTTATCATAAAAATATCCCACTGCACCCACAATCTGTAGATAGCATTCAGCAGTGGGAAACCAAGAGGGACAGCTTAGTGAAAATAAAAACAGAGCGCCGTGCAGAGAGCTGAGCCTCTCAAGAGATAATGGGGACTGCAGATTTATCCGAGCACAGCACACAGAGGCTTGAAATGATGGGGGACCAGGAGATGCCTGGGAGCCGCGTCTTTAAGAAACCCACTTACCTGAACACTTAAGGAAGCAGTAGACACCAGCACAATTCACAGAGTAATACAGTGAGAACCCGGCCTTTGTTAACAATAGTTTGTCTAAAAGAAAAGTTTCCCTTTTCATTGTGGTTAGCGGTGGAATAATGTTCCTGTTAGTGGCTGAGATAGTCTACGTTGATATATTTCTCATTGAGGCTGATATCATAGCATACCTGTTTTAGTTAACGGGCTGGAAAACAGCTGCTGCAAAAGTTTGTTCTCAGAGGTTCTCAGAACAACAACGATGTCTGCAGGAAGAGTGTCCCTATTCCTCTCCAAAAATCCATTCACATTGTACATTACCTGTTGAGTAGGACATCAGACAATCACATAAACAGTCTAAACATTATTCACAATGTTAAGGAGCCAATCTGTTTGTCGTTATCTCTTGTAAAGGACCTGACAATATGTCTGGAGCTAGTATTATTAATATATTTCTTTGAAATCAATGAATATCATGAAATGGCAAATGATATCAAAATATAAAAGGCTTCAATTTATGTTAAATGCTATAGGCCTGTTTTTTGCAGAGGACATTTTGACTTTTCACATCAAATGTAAACAATCCAGTTAATTATGGCTGAATGTCATTTAGCTGCTTCAGTTTCAGTGTCCTGGTATTGTGCATGCTGGCTCACTGTCACGGCCTACTGGGACACTTGAGTAGAACAGAGACATCATTCATCATCATTTGTAACACCTGTGCTATTCCTACTGTGACAAGTCGAAAAAAGAAAAAAAGGCCTATGACCCTGTGTGTAACCGTTATGCTATTAAATCTGAAGAATTGCACGTGTAATGCTAACATTTCAAAGACTACATTTGTTATATTTTTTTATTACAGTTCACTTGGAATCATTAATTCAAACAACAGAATTTTGAGAAACTATAGCATGATCACATGGTCACTGAAAGTCTTTAAAAATGACCTAATTACATTACATTATAGCCCAGTCTAATATTGGATATTCAAGACACAATTCAAATTTGAGCAGGATTTGAAATAATTACTTTATAGAAGGAATTTTACTTCACCTCATCCACCACAAGTGGCATTTGTAGCAGGCAGTTTTTAGCTTTAGCAATTGTTAATTGCTAAATGTCCACTCTTATCACACCAACAAACAAGTTGGTTATATGTGCACAGATCCAAAGACTCTTACCTTTCCTGCATAATGCTGAATCCCAAAACAAAGCTCCACACGCTTTGGTATCCAGAAGTACTTGCAGCGCAAATTGTCCTCAAATTTATCTGTATGCAAGAAATGAGAGAAGCAAAAAAGTTAAAGATATGAAAGTAGGTAGGAAAGTGTTAAAGTATATAAACTGTGTGGCAAGAGCTGCTGTTACGTTCAAATAATCATTGACCTTTGACCTCTTCATTTTGTTTTTCGTGATTTTTCTTTGTCTGAGCATGTTGCAGGGGTAGCTCCAGTCTTACCTACTAAGGTCTGGTCAGTGGCCTGAGGGAAGCGGCTTTCCTCGTCCAGTAGGGACAGCAGACCCATGGGCTTCTGCAGGAACATGTCCAGGATGGGCCTGTTGTCCTCGTACTCCACCAGGCTGGCATCGACCCCCTCGCACTGGTATTCCATCTAATTAGAACCAGTGAATGTAGAACAATCTAGTTAATGATTTCTCTAAATGACCCAATTAAACAATCTGAGCTAAATATGATTTGTGCATGGATGTGTGTGGGGGAAAAAAGAGTTTCTAATCAACTAAACCAAACAGTTGCAGCCGGCTGTGTGTGTCTATGTCTGAAGTTTACAGCATAATAGAGTCTTTTACTGAATGCATAAAACAGGACAGCTCTGAACTAACAAATAGAGCCACTTACTTATTCATAATTTATTTCACTTTGCAAATAACCCAGAGTCACATCATATTATTGCATCTATTTAATTTCAGATCAAAAAGTTGTTTTAAATATATATTTTACTAATAAAATGGAACCAATGGATCTAAACCATCCTCATGTTTAAGTCATTAACTCAGAATAATCAGTGTCTGTGTACAGTGAGACTGAAGACATCCACGCCAAAAAAAAAACCTTTTCCACTGAGCGCCAACCCTTCATCAGGGAGAGCTTGCACTTGTTTATGGAAGAGAAACTTTTCCACAAGCTTAAAGGCCTTATTTCCAATGATCACTGCTGGAATTAATGTGTAAATGGGTAAATGTAGCTTCCAATAACATTTTGTGTGCAGAAGAGTGCTGGAACATGTAAATAAATGAGCAGGGAGCATTTTCAGATTTTATGTGTGAAATCCTGCCTCAATAAATGATCTTGTTTTTATTCTATTAAGTGTATTCTTCTGTACATGTGTTTTTGTATGCATTTAAACGAGTTTACGTTTAATAAAAAGGGCTATATAAATAAAATTGCCCTTCCCTACCTTGTTTTTCCTCTTAGGACTGTTGCAAAGTTAACAGACTGAAAGGCATTATGAGAAAATGGTTCTTGATTAGTGTCTATTCATTTCCATCAAGGAAAATAAAGACTTCTTCAGGATAAACAACTTCATTAAATCAATTAAGAGAGTAATTTGGTGGCGCACAACAGTATAAACATTCCTTTACACATTACAGCCTGGCTAAAAGCTAAATGTTGAGAGCGTCTCTGCCCTGATGAATGTGAAAACAAACAAAAAATATGTGACTGATTTCTATAACAGTGATTTGAAGGGAATTTGTTTTGGTCAATATATCTTATTGCTGAGGAGTGGATGCATTTGTTCCAAGCACATCATTATAGTGTCATCTTGAGCATGATGCATTCACATATGCCACAAATACCAGCTCTTCCTTTTCTTATTATGGTACAGTTCTATTCTAAATGTATCTTGTTCTATCGCTAAGTTCTCTATTTATATTGAATTGACTTGCTTTTTTAAAGTCCTTGCTTTTAGTGGTTTTATTTAAATTTTTCTGTATTTATTTATGCTGTTGTATGCACCAAAATAAATTTCCTATATGTGAAAACTTACTTGGTAATAAATTTGTTTCTGATTCTGATAACCTCTCTTTGTATGTTAAAACTAACCTGTTCAAGGGCAAATATGTGCTGGTTGAAGTAAAACTGGATCTGCTCGTTGGCGATGTTGATGCACAATTGTTCAAAAGAATTCTTCTTGAAGTTTTCAAATCCAAAGATGTCCAGGATTCCCACATTCATACTGCTCTCTGCAGCACTTCAAAGGAGGAAAAGGGGACAAACAAACTTATTCTTCTATGTAACGGAACAAGCAAATCCCCAGCAGACGTATTAATTGATAAAACTTTAATGACAATCCAAGTTCAACCCAAATACAGAGTCTGGTTTGGACGGCCTACTAGTCTGATGAGAAATCATAAACATCAGCTCTCAGAAAAGTCAGAGCTTCTCAAATGGTTTTATTTCAGTCTCTATTAAATTAACCAGTCATTTTCAATATCCGCATAAACAATAGTCATTTCTACAACCCAGCACGAAGACTTAACACTTCATATTTCATATTCAGTGCTTGGAGCTGCTACTTTTCATGATCAGTCATTGCCCACTGTGTGTAGAGGTCACCTTTAGCCGTTGCTACCGGGTTATTAATGGCAATAAGGAAACGGCAAAGATGAGTGGAATGCGGAACTCTGGCTTTTGTACATTTCTGAGAGACGCCTCCTTGACAGTCGACGCTCACATTTATGACGGAATTCTTTTGGATCAATGAACAGCCTCTTTGCAGTCTCTCTGAAGTCTTTTTAATCATCTGAACATTATTTTCTCTGCACGCAACTCCGTATCAAAAATTTATTAAAACTTTCTATTGCTTTCCTTTTGCTTGTCTTGTGCTTGCCCATTGATATTCTCCTCTGCATGTTTGCATCTACCTCTACAGACTTCCATAAAGGTCATCAGAGCTTTGCAGAAACTCTGCGCAATCGCTCGAGATAATTGAAGAAGAGAGAGGAACAGTGGACGTCCACACAGATGTTCATCACCAGCACACACTCACCAGATATTCATGTCAGGTTGCAGCAGGGAGTTGATGCGGTTGACTATCCAGCTGAAGAGGCGTCCGTACAAGGCCTTGGACATGGCATCTCGGACGTCGGTGGCTTTGTCCACAGTGTTAGTGCGGATGATGGTCTCGCCCCTGGTGACCACACACTGGGAGGTCAGCGCCTCCTGGAGTTCCTCAGGGCCGATGCTGAGGAGAGACGCAGCTGAGAGAAAAGACGAGAGAATTAATGAGTTTGATAATCAAGAACTCGTCTGCATTTATCATTAGCATAAAAATAAGCCACAACAATCTTCAACTGTGGATGTCTTAGCTCCTTTACATTTTTTATGTAAATGTAAAGGGGTTCTGTGCGTTTGAACATATTCATGTTTCAACTGCTTTTAGAAAAACAAATTCCCTATTTTTCTGGGTAACAAGATATGATTGATTCATTGTTTATTTTGTCTAATATAAAGTCCAATATACTGTTGCCATAGTGAAACAACATATCACAAAATAACAAACCATTCCACAAAACACAGAGACCTGAACGCATTTTTCAGAAAGGTTCCCTTTTTAAAAAGTAATTTCAAAAACCACCACTGAGAAAGATTTTAATATAGGGTGCAGTACTTAAATCATTTTTTAACTCCATCTAAATCACACAACAAACTCTGTGCTCTTCAGGGAGACCATTAAACCTACTTGTTTTCTTCAGCTAGAAGAATCTAGTATCACTGGGCATTACAACAGACACTGCTTAATAATGTACTTTACTGTATCTCACCGCTCTCTAAGGCCTCTGAGTTAGGAACTTCACTCTTATCAGTCTGGTGTTGGGATGTGATGGCAGCAAATTCAATATTGCCGGTGTTCAAAATGGCTGAAAGAATTCTGTAAACAGAGGTGACCTCCTAAAAAAAAAAAAAAAAATATCATAGCACTCAACAGCGATCAAATACTCTAAATACTATATTTGATTGAGTATTAAAGTACCTCTTCAGTAAAGCCAATATTTCGGAAGCACTCCTGAATTGCGTCAAACTGTTCCTTGTACAGTTTACTGGAGACGATGTCTTGCATCACTTTGCAGTTCTGACTGTCAATATACCTGCAGATGCACATTATGACTATCATGTAAATGTCCATGATGGAAAGGGACAGATGGCAGAATTACTACAAACATGTCAAACTGCTGTGCCAACCTGGGAGGAGTCCTATTTGGTAGCCTGTAAGTCTTTAGCTCGTCTTGGTGGTAAAGCCCAGCGTATATGTAATAAAATATGTGGAAGTTTTTCTCTCCACTGAAAGAAAACAGAGTAGTCAGAAGTGTGACAAAGGGAACTCCAATCAGACCAAGCCTGAGCAGCACATACATAGCCTGTTTAATGACCCTCGACTTCTCCAGCAGGTACTCAGATATCTTGGCCCCAATGACCGCTCCAGTGGGTGTGAACTTCATCTCCAGGTATTTGCCGAAGCGGCTGGAGTTGTCATTGATAGCTGTGCAGGCGTTTCCGAAGGCCTCAACAAGGGGGTTCACCTGCAAGATCTTCTCACGCAGTGTCCGATTGTTTGCCTGAAAGCAACAACATGTTTCTTTAATAAACTATGGTATCATTTTGGTATCATTGAGAGTTAAGCAGTATTCAGCACTAGTATTAACACATTTAACAATGCCAGGATGACCACACTGCTACTACACCTTTCCCAAGAAAGTAAGATGTTGAACAATCAAATGAGCGCTCTCCGTTTTCCCGGCACCGCTCTCACCACTGATAATGATACACTAAAACAAAGGAAAGCAAATCTGGTGAGCAAAACATCAAGCAAGAACTATTTACAATATATTACATGTATTTTCTCTTTATTTAACCTGGTAGAAGTTCTTGTAAAGAATTAAATCTATTTTTCAAGACAGACATGCCCACTAGGCGGACACTTTTGTGTCCAAAGTGCATTCAACCCCCATAGGAAAGAGAGCTAGGTGTAATAAAACATGTCAAGAACATCACATTAAAGTAATTCCTAGGAAGATTTTCATCACCATTTTATCAATTTCACAATCACAGGGTTGGGTGTTTCCATTCATCAAACGTTTTTTCTGTAGAATACCTGATCTTTGCAGAATGTCACCATGCCTTGGTAGGCTGCATCTGCAGTAGCAAAGATGTGTGGTGGGTTGTCAGCCCGCTTCACACCATGGTACAGCTTAGAGAACTAAGAGAAGGCACATGCATAAACAGGGCACATTATTTCAGTTTTACAATTTTTACAAAAACAACCCACCTGGATATATTAAAAGATTTCTGTATTGTTATAATTTTTCAAATCTGATCAACCTTTGAATCACCCTTTAGTTTAGCTTGTTAGCATGCTAAAACTAGCTAATTAGCACCAAATACAAAGTACAGCTAAGGCTTAGTTTTGCATATAATTAGTCATAAACTGAAGTATTGGACAAACTGAAATTGTGGGGATTGTGAGTGTCTGTACCAAATTTTAGTATAATCCATCCAATTGTTCTTCAGACATTTCACTAAAAACAAAGAACGTCAACCTCGTGGTGGTGCTAGAGCAAAAGTCAGGGGATCACTGAAGTCAGTAGAATGCATCTTCTGGGGAACATGAATTTCAGCACAAAATTTCACGACAATCCATTAAACAGTTGTTGAGATATTTGTGGTGGTCCAACCAACAGACAGACATTGCTATCCCCAGAGCCATGCAAAGCTAACAGCAATAAATGGTTAAACGAGTGTGCTGAGAATTGTAATTCAGATTATAATACCTGAATTTTATATATAAAATAAACACTGATCATTTATTGAAAACAGTATAGTGTATTCACTACGGCAGCAGATCAGTGGCATCATTCATCATTTCCATTGTGTGATCCATTGTTCCACTGGGAACATTTGTGTGACTGGTCCACAACCAACCTGGGGGGAGTAGAAGCTGAGATTTTGAAAAGGATTGAGAGCGATGAGGATGTCACCAACGTAAGTGTACACCTGCAGCTCATCGTACCGCTTCTGGAGATGGCTGATTATTGTCTCCTGCAGAAAAGAAAACACACATAGCATCAACAAGATTGTACCTTGGAATCGATCAATGCATGATGAGATAAACACATTAAATCTTACCTCATCTAAGTACTCCAGGTTAACCAGATCATCATCGGGACAGCTCTCTATTATGAGGGTTTTACGAGTATTGATTCGCTCGTGCCTGTATGAAGCCAAGCACATGATAATGCTTCAGAAAGCTGTAAAGTGACCACCACACGAGAAACAGTACTTTGACTGGCTGGATGTACGAGTCACTTCCACGGTTTGTGTAAAGCCCTTAAAGCTCTCCCAGGGGACACGTCTCCTATTATCAAAGGCTGTGATTGCACTTCATCTGTGTTTTGACCTATCACTCTCCAATGAGCCCCAGCAGGCAGAGGTCAACACAGAGCCAGCTGGCTCCATGGGACTGTCTAAAACCTCAGGGGATACCAGAGAGTGTTTGAAAGAGAGTGGATGAGAACTGTGTCTGTTAGTTCCTACTGCTTTATGTGACAATCATCCATTTCTATGAAATTTAAAGGGTTTGTAAGGTTGTATGGTTTGTAATAGTCTATACTTCTTGTTGTCATTAAATCCCACAAAAAGACCAAAACCAACACTGGATTGAACCTTTCTGTGTGAATCAAGCCTGAAATAGCTTATTCCTCCTAATACATAGTCATATAGCTCCATTGTTGTCAAAATCACAGTCCCACAAACACTGTCTTGCTGCACCAGCTATTTGTAAATCCATCTATAACTAGTAATTTACTGAATCAAATTGCACAAATAAAATAAATAAAGGCTTTATTAATGTACATTTGTCGCTAGTCATATGTTTAAAAGCTAATGTTAGTTTTGACAGTAACATTAGCTAGTTCGGCAACACCTGGAAATTTCTGGGTCTAAATATGAAGTCACAACTAATCTATACATGAAACTTGTTTGAGTGGTGCAATCTGTTTCAACTTAGAACACACAGAAGTTAACACTCCAGTTCCTGAACACCATTGTGTATTCATCGTCAGCTTAAAATAGTCCACAACATATGCTTTTTACTCCTTTTTGAGTAATGTTTGCAAAAAAATACAGTGCCCAGCTGTTTAGTTATTTAAAAAAACTAAACCACATATTTATGAGCCGTTTTTAAAGTCTTATGTCTTCAGTAGAAACAAATGGAATTGGGGATAAGAGCCACAAAGTAGGGAAGTCAGAAAGTACTAACAAATTGTTGGTTTTGGTCTTTTCATGGGATTTTTTGACAATTAAGAAAAGCTATTGAAAAATCATCCAAACACTTGGGGTTACTTCTCAATCCTCAAAGCTGCAAAAACAATAACATTTCTCATTCACAGGATGTATCTATATTCTATTATAATAAATATTCAATCATATAATAAATAAAAATATTCAAGCTTCAGGTTAGGAATTGTTTTCCTCCTCTGCCTTTGTATTCATTCAGTATTCTGAATATAGTGTAAATGCAACAGCGCAGAAATAAAGTCACATGCTCAATATGCGGTCCCTCTACAGTGAATCCTTGTCATCACGTCCCTTTAGAGAAGGACTTGAGAACTCTAGCCTCTACTTCTCTCCTGCTTTGAAGTAAATCACACTATTCCACCTACGGCAGCTACTTTTAAGTTCTCTATGTCTTTATTCTTATCTGGAGTCATTGTGTGCTGATCTGTGGCATGAGAGACTAAACCAGGCGAGCCCAGTTCTCGCCCTACAAGCTCCTAATCCCATTATCCACTTTCACTGTGGACAGGAATTCAGGATCAGGCTGAGGCACCGACTCTGCACACTCTTGGGAGTAAACAGAGCTGGCACAACATCAAGACTCTCAGTCAAGGGCAGGTTCAGCGAACTCCTTTATAATGAAGATTAAGCATAGCCAAAGTCAGTATTTCGCCAGTAAACAACAGGAGACTTCCTATTCTGTCATTCGCTGCCACGAGAGTGTCTCACATTTAATGATAAAATCTCGTAAAATTGCTGTCCCTGTCTCTACATATCTATATATATCTATATATATCTATATATAGATATATATGTATCTACAAAAACATCTTGTATAGCAGCTGCTATTTTAAACTGAAAAGAAAACAACCCTAATTAGTTCATTTAAACCTAATCAAAAAGAAGGCAGCACAGTTGAAATGTCTCCTATTTTCAGAAGTAAATAAATCCTGAACAGAATTTTCACTAAATCATTGGTTTAATCACATGGGTGTGCAAGTGCTTTGTACCCACATCAGAAGGTTTCCACATCCACTGGCCTAAATGGCATTTATTAATCTAAGGTTAGTCAGCACAATCACTCCTTCTGAATTAGTCACAGTCCCCTACCCTAACGTCCCTTTAATCACATACTGTAATGTCCATTACTGGGGCTCATCATCATTTCTGAGTGAAAGAAGATGAGACCCTGCCCCCTACTGGACAGAAAAAATATCACTACACAGTCAATGCATCTGCTGCAACAGAGATCTCCAATGACAGCACACAAACGAAGCAACCAGCTTAGTCATTGCAGCATATTATTTCTTCTGCGTTTGCAATTTCCAAATGAAAAATCAAGGGACTTACTTGGTTTTGGTTTTGCAGCCCGCCTCTTGCTGCTCCTGGATGAGAGCAGCTAACTGCTGTCGGAGTGCCACATCTTTGCCGTGGGCCTGCTTGATGAAGGGATGCTCCAGGAGGTGGGTCACAGATGGACGTGCCTCAAAATCCTTTATCAAACATCTTAAAATCACAACAGCAAAAAAAACAGATAGCAACTTTGGAAACACTTCAGGCAAACAAAACCTCCCATATTATCTATCTTTTTTTTTTACAATCTTCAAATCAGAGTATGTAGCGGAGGAGAAACTGTGCAATCACCTGAACATTGCAGACAGCTGATTTGTCTGGATCTGTTTTGACAGACACTCACAGCAGCAGGGAGCTCCTTGCAAGTGTTTTAAAGTCTGGGTCACTAATTTGTCATGCTCTGTACCACATGGTCACCGTCACCATGGCCGCCAAGTCCAAACAAGCCCTGCTGGGGCACAACGTAAGTCCTATCTGTGATGTGCAGTGTTTGCCGATAGGTGATGGCACTTTGTGATACTGACCTGCGGCGGTTGCATACTATTGACCGTTAAGCAGCACACCCCCAGGAGAACAAGTTCGGCTTTCATTTCTGACTGTTTTGATGTATTGTGAGACAAAAACTATGAAATTAGAGGACTTGAAATCCCCATCTGAACTCAAGGATGCTTCCGTCAACAATTCACATTTGTACTGTTCAATTACTTGTTCAGCTAAAGACTGTGTGTGTGTGTGTGTGTGTGTGTGTGTGTGTGTACAACACCAACGATTGCAGGCAGAGGCAAGATAGGAGAAAAACCCCAATCTAATTCCTACCACCTAATCTACACTGAAATGATGTTTCTTTTATCAGTTTGTTCAGCTCTGAAAGTTAATTCCATGAATTCATTAGCGTCAGGACATTAAGCAGAGGTTGCTGCTATTAGCAAGGCTGTGCTGCCGGGATGCCGAACGGCAGGCCACTTTGTCACAGGAGTACGCTCTTTGGGACACTGGTGATAGATTTATTATCCTGAAAAAACACACACACACACACACACACACACACACACACAGGCCTGAAAAGGCTTCACAGGCAGCCTGGAGAGCTTGATAACATTGTCCAGCCTCCCCACATTGAACTCTGTCGGGCTTTGTTTGAGAAGATTATTTGTGATATGATATCACACAATCCATTAACCCAGATTACAGAGCTGCAATCCAAAAATAATCCAATGAAAACCTCCGCAATTACAGCCGTACCAAGTATAAAAACTATCATCACTACAACATGTGTTGTGGCTGGTTTAAGGGGTAATGTGCCCCCAACTCTGTCCTCACCAATCAATAACTCAAGTGACACAAAAAAGGCCTTCAAGGCAGATGGTCTGTTTGGTTTTTCAATTACGCCTTTTCAGTTATTCAATTTCATTGAAATGCTCGAACATAAACGTTAGCCAGAAACCATGCCTACACAAATAATTGAATTTTATTTTCTCATTATGGTTTAGACTCACACACCTCTGCGCGGTAGATATTAAGGTTGTATATTCTGAGCAACCATTACAAGCCACCTCTGACATTATTAGCTTTGCACAGTGGAGGAAATGATAAGTTATCTGGGCCTCAGATAGAACTGATAACTCAGGTGAATTAGTTTGTTCCTCTGTGGCAGATTTACACAAATGAAAGTCAATGAACAAAAAGACGAGAGGGTTGATAGAATCTGGCTATAAAATATCAATTTCAATTCCCTCCATGTTTACAGGCACATTCATCATTTTATACTGGACAAATGCCATGTACATTTCTTTTATTTGGCTTATGCCATTTTCAAGTGTAGCTGCTCATACAAATAATACCAAGAGAGTAACATGAATGTTTATCATCTTAAGTCCTGCATACTAAATATTAACAGCAGGTGTTCAACATTACTTTTAGTCACTGATTCAAATGTCCAAATATATTTAACACATGAAACCTATTTTTAAAAGTATAAATTGACATATAGTTTTGGGGGATTCTTTTTTGCACAAGTATGTTCACAGATAGATGCACAAGCTGAAATGACATCACGAACATAATATGTCGAAAGACCATATTCGATTATGCTGTAAACACAAATGCAGATCGTTCCTCCTACCCCATCCCTAAACCATCCCACTCTAACCCCTTCATCTGCACCACCCATATTTTACCATATAATTATTTATTAACCAAAAGAAAAAATCTGCCTTGGTTCTTATGTGTTGCTTTCTACTGTGTGCTTTCACAACCCTGTTTGCAAAATAACTGCTTTTCCAAAATGTATTAAAACAGAAAGAGGGCAAAGGTTGACAGGTTGAAGTTAGAGGACACTTACTGGCTGATGAAATGGCAAAAACTTCTGCACCATTGCTCTGGATTTCGTAATGTAGGGGAAGGATTTCTGAAACAAAATCACAGACGCACACACAAGTCAGCATAATATTTGCATAACACAGTGACTTTCATTCAAATGACATCATTATCATCGCCGAAAATGAAAGCCCCGGAGCTAGTCTCCAGAGTTAGCTGACAAATGATCGCTGGCAGGCAGAGCGTGACCGCCAGCATCCTGTGAGAGTTTTGGTTCGAGGACGAGCTGGTCGGGGTCCAGGTCTGTGGCAGCCACAGAAAAAGTGACAAATGACAACGGCTCCTTCACTGTCTGGCAGAAAACATCTGCCATTGGGAGCCAAAAGTTATGGGAGCTAGTTATACCTCTGTCAGCAGCATTTACGGAGGCCATATATAATGAGGCTAACACTTTTCAAGTGCGCACAATGACAGGAGGCAGGTCTGCATGAGGAGCCAAGGCTGGACGGGCCTGAGTACAGTCATCTTCACAGGGAGCTGCGAGTCTGACAGCTGGAGGCTGAGCCTTTTGTCACTGTCGGGCAAACAGTGACAGACCTGGTCGAGACATTTATTAAAGGCGTTAATTACCTCACACGACAGTGAGACAAGTAGAATATGAAGAGTGAAGAGAAAAACGCATGAATTTGGATTTTTTTTTAAAGAAAAAAACGTTTAATTATGTTCATCAGAAAACAAACGAGAGGTAGTTGTAGCAATACGTTAAACAACAATATATTTGACTTTTTTTTTGGAAGGAGGATGTTGGGGTACAAAATCTGTCATTTTCTGCAGCACTAAGTTAGTCAAGTCTTTGATAAGAATTCAGACAGGCAATCCTTTCCAAAGTGCAGATCAAAGCCAGTTACTGACTGCTTCAATGCAACCTCTAATATGAGCCTGAAGACACGTTCTCGCCTTGATGTTGTACCATACTGCTTATACATTACAAACTCAATATACAGCATACTGCTGATAACACTGTCAAGTGCGCTCATTGTGCTTAGCAAATTCAGGCAATTTTTCTTTCAGTATTTGTGAGAGTGCTGGCTCATATTGTAAACAGAAATGGCTTATTCAAATCTAGGTCCAGGCAGAGCTTGTACTGTCAAGACGTTCCTCAGAGTGGATTGAGGCAAAATCACAGAGGTGTCAACAGCACTTGACGGCTGTAACTAAGCCATGAAGGAAGACAAAAATCAGGCCAATGCAATATTTGAAAAGGATTTTTCAAATGCAGAATATATAATTCCTCCCTTTTCCTTGATCGTGTAAAGCATTGTTATTTTTCATTCAGGAAATTCTTACCCTTAAGACTTACTTCAATTCTTTACATACAGGTCTGGAACAAATGCTGTAAAAGGGTTTGAATCATTAAAATAATCATCATCAAGATGTAAAAAGCAGTTTTGTCTCTTCTTCTTCTTCTTCTTCTTCTTCTTCTTCTTCTTCTTCTTCTTCTTCTTCTTCACAGTTCAAATTCACTATACCAGACAACATGAAGACTCTGAAGGTGATTAAATTACCACAACAGCCAGCAATGTGGAGAGGTTTCTTTTTAGCAAAGTTATGAAGGATTATTAACAAAAATCAGTTAGGAAGTGATGCTGGTGATATTGGAGGAGAATAAGCAGTGATGAATAAATCAAAAATGCACTGAAGATTCTCAATATCTGTTAAAAGATTCATGAATTTCTTGGTTGAAAAACTGTTAGAAACAAAGTGGCCTTCATACAGGCGTTACAGAGAATGAGTACATGGGTCCAAAATAAAGTCTTATTCAGCGAATGGACCACCCGTTTAAAAATTCAGCTCATCCATCACCGCAGCCAGAGCACTAGCACTTCTTTGCGCATACATGCATGAACACCGAGAACTACTGCTACATTTATCATGTCTTTGGCTGCCACATCTCTAAATGCTGCAGTTCTGGACACCACACACACACACACACACACACACACACACACACACACACACACACACACACCGCAGTGAAATAACAGCATCATAGAGATGGAGATGTTAAAACAAATCATCCAACCAGCCAAAGATCTCTTGTCAGGGGTCAAGACTGCACCAGTGTCTGATAATAGAAAATATATGACATTAAGTCTATAGTTGCTTCACTATATCCTAACAGATATAGTTAGTTATATTGCTGATGACAAAGGGACTTTTGAACAATGGTTGTGCCAAAGCTTCTTAGAGAAAACATCCACAAATTCATATGAAGCTAATTATCACTTTTAACTACTAGCCACGCTCGCTAGCAGCAGAATCAATGTAGGGATGGCTTTGTCAGTTGGTCACCTCTTTGGTCCTGACTGAATGGATCGCCATGTATAGACATTTATGGTCCCCAGAGGATGAATCCTATTGATTTTGGTGATCCCCTGACTTTTCCTCTAGTGCCACCATGAGGTTGACATTTGCAGTTTTGAGAGAAATATCTTGAGAATTATTAAATGGATTGTTGTGAAATGTGGAACAGATTTTCATGAATTATATAGGTTTGGATATTTTTCATCTACCACCACCATTAATTAGCAAATGTTAGCATACTAACATGATGGTGAACATGGTAAACATTTCCTGCTAAATATCAGCATGTTAACATTGTCATTGTTAGCATGTCATCATGGTAATGTTAGCATTTACCATAAAGCCTAAGAGCTGCTAGCATGGCTGTAGTCTCCTTGAGGAGTTTTTGCCAGTAAACCAAGTAGCAGAGTAAAGCAAATGCTAACAAGTAAGTCTTAACATTACAATCAACATAGTTCAGCAATTCATGGATTTAACATATTATTCAACACAGAGGGAAGAGGTCAGTCCAAACTTGATTTTTCACCTCTTGAAAGATTTCATTCTGTGTCAGAAACACCAGAAACTGCGTTGATATCCCTCACACTTGGCAGTTCTGCTCCACAAATTTTAACTCAGGCTTTTTCTCCATGAAGAGCTGTCTCTTACAGCACTTTGGTCTGGATTTCTCTCCCTGAGCCTCATGATTTGATTAGCCTTTGTTGCTTCTGACAAGCCATCATTTACTTCTGGTCTCGGCTCCGACAGATACACGTAGTGTTAAATATGTGGCTAATATCTACAGGGATCTGGCCGAATAAACACAACCTTGGACGTCTTTGTCAATTCCCTTTAACCTTTACAAAGCATTTTACACACAATTTGACTTTACGTGGGCGCTCTAGGGCTGTACATCACAGACAGCATCGGCGCAAGCAATTAACCTTCCCGCATATTAAATATCACAGACAATCTTTGTCTCGAGTATCTGTAATTAATTTTGCAGCTGATGACTTTACAACTTTACCCTCTGACATGCTCCATTACCTTCATTCATGGTCACCATGGACATCAAATATCTTTCATACACACTGTAACACTCTTAATTACCTTTAATCACAACGATGAGCAAATTCACAAAAGCCTTGAATTTAACTTACAAATCAAAACAACCGAAGCTACAAAAAGCAGCAGAATGATCTACCTGAGACTAAAACATATGCACGGATCGACGGTTGATCACTATTCATCAAGCATCAGATATTGCTGAAGCACAAACAGACCACGCACCAAGGTGACCCTAATTCATGGAGCTCATCAGCGTCTCCTCTGACAGAGATCAGAGCTCCTCTTATCGTTTATAGCCTGCTGGGACGAGAACCCTTTCCACCTGTGCAAGTTTTCCCACATCACAACCAAAACTGTGACATAATGGCTATCTGCTGCAAGACCCTGTAGTCAAAGTGGTGACAGCACTGAGTGTTTACTTGGTCTTCACCAGGATCCATTTAACCCTTAGCTTGACAAGAGAGACTGTCCAGCGAAAGCTTACAGTGGTTTTGTCAGGAAAAGAAAGAAAGACGACTTACAAACAGCATCACACACAGGTGAAATAGTACCATGACAGAGGGCTCACTGCATGCTGCTTGGACGTGAGAAACTTCAAGTGGGGTGTAATTTTCTTGTACATTGAATATTATTTTGTATATTATGTATTTCTTATTCACTATCTATGTATTTCAGAGAGGAGGAATGATAAGGTGGATGATAAACACAAGATTAACTACATGACAATGAACCCTTTGGCCTGGAAACACGTTACTGTGCACAACTATAAAATATCAGAATGAAGAAAATACTTATTGCATGTTTTAGCGCTCGTATGGTTTCATAAAACATGTATTACCCAAGGACAATACTTCAGGAAAGGTAATGGTTTGTGACGTATTAAATAGAGAAAATCTACAACTTTGCAATCGTCAAAACCTGTGAAGATGAATCTCTCCGATTTCATCATGAATCACTCTCGCTGCCTCTAAAGACCCAAAGGTGAAACACATTTGCCTATTTAGAAAGCCGTTCAAACAGGAATCATAATTTACCCCACGTTTCCTCGTGATTTTATTCTGACGTGCTGCAGTGATGGGAAAATATATTTGAGATAAATGACACGTTAACAGAATCATTTCATGCTTCAATACATTTGCTGTGATTTATACCACAACCGCCAAGCCTTTAAATGGTCCCAATTCATACCAAAAAGGGCAAAATATCTATTTTGATTGGAACGGAGACGGAGGAATGTCAGTTAAAGATATACGTCCAATTCTATCAACATCCTAGTTATCCCCAAAGTCAAAGAGCCTTAAAATATGCAGTAATGAAATAGGATTGGACATTGACAAGGAATGCATGTGTCCCCTCTCATTATGGCTGTTTGATAAGGACATGTTCTTGCTACTTGACAGAAACCACTCATCCAGTTCCAGGTTTCTCTTTTAACATTCACACAATCCCAAAGCTACGTCTACTCCAGCAACAATGTGACGTATTAAAAGTGCACGTCTGAGGAAAAACCTAATTCTGAATCAGTAGCATTCATTTCACTGAAGCGTCCTGCTCCTTGCTCTTGTAATTATGTTAAATTCTGGTTGAATTTGGTGCTGTTGAAATGCTGCTGTTAGCGCCATTATTCCTGCCACCCAAGCCATCCATGTTCCTCCTCTGGCTTGGCAGGGAGGAGATAACGTTCTGATGTGGAGGAGGTGACAGCCTCATCTCAATGTGAATGGAGCTAATCACCAATGCAAATTGCAATCAGAAGGGCATATCTCTACCTAACTGAGAGATAATTGCGCGATTGTGCTGATAACAAAAGGTCAACCGCGTGTAGCCACTAAGCTCTTAAATGATCATCAGACACACACTGTCTCCAGCAGTGAATATTTTTACAGATTGAATCACTGCATTCATTTTAAGCTAACACTACTAAATTTTGTGATGGTGAAGTTTTAAAACACAGATTTTTCAGTAGATGCTGCATTTCAATTTGGAAACATGAAAATGCAATGGCAACGGAAAACATGGGTCAAATCACAAATATCCAGTTTAACTGATCATTTTCTAAATAAGCCATAATAAAAATACTATCCATTCATCAATACAGCGACGGTTCATTTTTTTCTTTTCATTGCCTCTACTGTCAAATCCAGCTTGCCATTGTCCTTCAACATAATGGAAAGCAGTATTTGAGAGTCCTTGTGTGGGCAGCCGCCAGCGGTGTGGTAGGAGCACCCTCTAGTGGACTCACCGAGGGATTTTGAAGAGAGCTTTAACTGGATGCATTTCAGCCAGCGGGGGATCTCCATCTGCCAGCTCGATGGCTGTGATACCGAGCGACCACACGTCACAGCGGGCGTCGTACGAGTAGTCGTACTGCTGTTCACAGGCTATGACCTGGCAATATAACACAACAGCAACCATCTGAGCAACTCATTTAGACTGTTACTGAATCCTAAAATCCATTTTTTCAGAAAGCACATGAGGAAAATCTGCCAGTGAGGTGAGATTAACTCACTTTTCACCTGAACATTGTGTCAGGTTCTTGAAATAGAGCACTATATTAATAACACCATAGAGAAACGGGGTATTAATTTAATGAAAATGATGTTGAAAAGGATCATAAAGCTGAATTTGACCTCCTTGTTACAGCACTCTCTTAGGCAGAACTACACACACATACATATATATATATATTTATGGACTATTTAAACACTGAAAGGTTGGTCAGTTCAGTTGCCGGTGGTAACAGTCAATAATTATAACTGACACCACATTTTACAGCTGAGTATATTCTAATTGCCCCTGAGGTCCCTCCCTACCAGCCCAATCACTGCACCTCATTTCTGCCAAGGAGTAAGCCGAGGGGCCACAGACTCCCAGCTATTAACCTTGAGGCGACCTCAAGAGCTGCACCCGTGGAGGAGAATACACAATGACACAGGGGAGAGTCCCACAGAAATAACGGAGCCGCTATCCCTCTCTCTTTGTGGCACATATAACAGACTTTGCTCATTTAAAATGATCTATTAGGCAATAAAACGTGTTAGCTGTTTTACTGCTGCATTATTATAGATGAACATGTGTGTGTTGACTGAAGCGTGCACTCTGACCTCAGGAGCCATCCAAAATGGAGTCCCGACTGATGTGTTCCGCCGCAATCGTGCACTGGTCAGTTGGGCCGAAACACCTAAAAAAAAGAAAAATAACATCAAATCGTTTCTTTATAATTACGATTTAGATACAAGCATGTTTATCAGCGTGGATTTGAACATTTAAATTTATGACAGGGACTAAATGTTTGAATTAATCAATAAATCCTGGCATATAATTTAGTGTGGCAACCTGCCAAGCAGTAATAATAATGGGCTATAATCATTTCAAATTATGTAGGACAGATTTTTATCAGCATGAGTCTACTTCATCTCTGTGACACAGAGGACATAAACATGCCTAGGGGTGACTCAAAGTCATTTTCCATAGCAGCTTTCTTTTAATATGCAAAGGATCAAATAATGCAATTTAAATGAGCAATAATAGCCTTGGGTTAAGGCTACGGTCCATGAAATAAAAAGATGTTATGGTGAGCAACGGACTAAAGTGTGGAGCACATCAAATGGTTTATCCTGTGCTTGTGTTCAGCTTCACAAACAATGCTGAGGGATGTGCAGCTGATACTTCCCAAAGATCAGTCAAATCCCCAAAATGTCTCATTTATCTAAAAATGCACTTCAGAGAAAAGATAACGCTGAGAGACAATTCTCAGACCTTGATTCATTTGTCTCTTTCTAGCAATGCCTGAATTGGCTAAATTGCCTCTTTCAAAGACCATTACCAAAGTCAACCAGTTTGACTCCTCCCTCGGTCGTCAGGAGGATGTTGTTGCCTTTGACGTCACGATGGATAATCCGGTTGTTGTGCAAATGCTGAAGACCCTTTTAAGTTAGAGGACATAAAGCACAAGGTGCTCAGCATGAATCACAATCTTATTATTAGTCATTTGTCATTAGTAGAAATTAGAATATGGTGCGTCAACAGTTGAGCAGTACAAACTATATAAAAGAACTCCCACAGCTGTTCAGAAGGAGAGACATTCATTACGGCCTGTCACACTCCCCCTGCTGAAAATAAATCCTCGGCTCGCTCTCTGCGCATTTGCATCCCACCTCCTCCCCAACATTAGCAGCTTTGCAGTGGGCCATCTTACCAAGAGGGCACTGTATAATATGTATGAGATAACCGGCTCCTGCAGACGCTGGCCTCGGATGAACAGGCCTTTGATGAGTTCTGTGACAGAGCCACCGTTGCACAGCTGGGAGGGAGACAGAGAAACTCCAGTGACTCGTCCATCACTCAACACTCTAGAGTATGATTCATGGGCAGAGCTAGCCCACACACACAAGTAGAGGAAGCAATGCAGCGTCACATGGCAGCATGATAGCATCAACATTCATGTAGGTGGGGTTGCTTTGACAAACTGAGTGCAATTTGTGTAGTTTTAAAGGGTTTCACTTAAGCAAACAAGTTTTCATAGTTTTAAATATTTTTGGGCATACAGACACGAAAATGCAGTATTTGGATGGGAGAGATGGGCAGGAGTTTAAAGTATACTGTGGAGTTCTGCAGTGTGTAAGGATGCAAAGCAAAGATGCATTTGGGAAAAGCAGTAAATTGTGAACCAGGGCCTGCTCCGATACTGAGACTGACATTAAGAAGAACTCACCTCAAGTACCAGCCAAAGTTGTCCACCTGATAAGTCGTCTGACTTGTAGAACATGCCGAAAAACTTCACCACATTAGGGTGGTTGGAGAGGGACCTCAAGATGTTGTATTCTGCCTCGATCTCCTCATCTACATCCTTTAAACAACAACAGAAAAAAGGCAAAGTTGGAACATAGAACTGCCAGAGATGTAACTTTGCAAATAACAAGGTGAGATGTAATAAAATAACATTTATGACAAAATATTTTAGGTTGTGTTTTATTCTGAAACAAAACACAAAACTAAGTAATAGGTTGTCTATTATTAGACTCTATTAAAGATTGGGTTATAAACTCAGTAACACAGGAAGGGACGAGACCGGGTGCTAAACTATTTCTGGAAGTGCTTTTCTATCAAGTAAATCTCAGAGGAAGGGAAGAGCAACAGTCAGAGAGGCAGAATTTCTCTTCCCGGATGTCTGAGTGATAGTGTCAGCAGTCTAATCAGGGAGAGGGATGAGAGAGGAGGCAGCTTCATCTTCATGGCCATCAGGGGAGCATCATGGTGAATAGCACTGCCAGGATGGGGATTGTTCCATTGACACAATTAGAGGAACGCCTCAGACCAAGCCTCACTGGCACAATATGGTGCCAATGCTGAGGCTACAGCGTCCTTATCACACAGACAAATGAATGGATATACAGAGAGGATACTGCCAATGCAGGAGCTACACTTTCTGGTAAGGGTGCGTTAGACTTAACATGACAGGAAGTAAATGAAAAGAGGAGACGTTGATAAATATCACTGGAGCTAGTACAAGTACAACTGCATCAAGATGGAGAGAAGGAAAAAGTACTGGCAACTTACTCTGTTTGAATGGCTTGCATGCTGAGACAAGTCACATAGTTATAAAGAAAAACACAATGGTTTTAGTCTTTGCAGAAGCTTTGCCTTCTGTCACAATATAGAGTTGACAATGTCAAAATGAATGGTTGTGGAGAACTCCCTCACCAACAGTAACAATATCAGATAAGTGTTTGAATTATCTAATTGACTACATTTTAATCCGTTTTATTAATTTAAATTTCATGGAACATTGATTCATACAGGGTAGGTTTGCTAAGATTACGAGAATAGAATATTAGACAATGAACAAGTTACAGCAGTTAAAGGTAAGTAAAGTCATCTTATTGAGAACAGTATTCAAGTTACAGAGGTGTTAAACGATTTTAGGTGATTTTATTAGGTGACTTTGCACCAACAAAAAAGTATTTCGCAAGTGAGATGCTTCCATGTTGCCTTACAACTGTGAGATAACCAGCGGCAGATCCACCTAATTTTACGCGTACAATCATGTCACAAAGCTAGAAACTACTTATGCAGCTAAATAAGGGAGGCACAACACATGCACAAGTATGACAATAATGCACTTTACATTAAATCAGTGATTTCCAACCTGGCGGTCAGGTTGCCCAAGGGGGCACAAAATAAATCTAAGCGTTCACAAGTAAAAATTAACAAGCTAGTAAAGCAGGACACAACATTAAAAGTCTACTGCAGTGCAAGCGACTCTGCAAGGCTGTGAGGTAAATCCTGACAACATCATGCCAAACATGCTAATTTTTGCAGGTATAATGTTTGTCATATTCACGACCTCAGTTTAGTGTGTTAGCATGCTAGCATCAAGTAATTAGCACTAAATACAATGTACAGCCAACGCTGATGGAAATCTGCTGGTGGCACTAGATGAAAAGTCAGGGGATCACAAAAGTCATTAGGATTCATTCTTTAAGCACCATTCATATCTGTACCAAATTTCCTGGCAAACAATCCAATAGTTGTTGATATATTTTGGCCTAGACCAAAGCAGTCCAGACCGAAATATTAAAAAAACATTGCTACAACATTCCTCTAATCTTTGCTTTTAGTCTTATGAATTACAGGATCCTTTTTTGTGTTGGGGCCTCTAAAAATGTATCAAATAAAACAGGGGGAAACCCGATAAACCCTCGATGACGGTCACAGTTTCAATTTAAAGGGCTACAAGCCAAAAAGATTGGAAACCACTCTATTAAATGGCTGAGTGAATGAATGATGCTCTGAATAATTAAATCATACTTTAGATTAATACACTATATAATAAAGCCATGGCTGGTTCTGCATCATCCATAGAGCCAGCTCGTCTCCCACTACAGTTAGGGATAGTTCAAAAAGCTTTTGAGGTCTGAAAGTTGACAGTTCATAAAAGCAAAAGCATAAGATCAAGCTGCCAAGCAGCTTATCCGAATCAACTTTTCTTTGCACATTGGCTATCAATACTAAGTAACAGCATATTTCTGCACATGAATCAGCCAGCCTTTACAGATACTGCATCTAGACCCTAATGGTTTCTATAAACAGACAAGCAACGGAAAATAGATGACACGCAGTAGCCACAGTGGTTTTGAATTCTGCAAAAGGTTTCGCAGTAAACATGCTTTTATCTGACTTACATTGATCGGGTCCAGCACTTTCACTGCTGCCTGACTGCCATCCTTCTTGTTCGTCACTCTGTAGACTTTGCCATATGTTCCTTTACCAATGGTCTCCACTATATCCCAGTTACCTGATGGATCGCCCAGGTTCTCCATGCCAATCATGCTGGATTTATAAGGATACAGTCCATACAGTGACCGCCTAGAGGATAAACACAATCCCAGGTACAAAATCTTTGGTTAAAAGAAAACTGTATATATATATATATATATATATATATGTATATATATATATATATATATATACACATATATATATATAAAATTTTTTTATATAAATGACAAAGCCAGAATAAAAAACGAATTCTGGTTTGAAATACTTCTGTAGGTAGCAGAAACGTAACAGAAACTAAGAGAAATGTTAATCCCTTTCTAATACCCAATACTGTGTCCTACTAAAAGAAAGCTTCTTGTAAATAACTTGCCTCACAGCATCAAGACACAATGTCTCCCAGTTAACATCACAGAATAAAATAAAAAAGTATGAAGTGTGTAGAGCTGTGTATAGCACAGATCAGTGCATTTATTCCCAAAGGCCTTTTCATTCAGCTCAGTGGAACGACTACATCCGCCAGGGGAGCCACTTGACAGGTTTAAAGCAGGAGAAATCAAAGCAAAAACAAAGCAGACAGCTGTAGGTGGAGATGACAGTACTCTACTCACATGGCAAGTGTTATTTTCTTCTGACTCATCAGCGCTGAGAAAGATTACAACTAAAAGAGTCTGTAGTGATCATAATATAACACCAACAGCGACAGCAATCGCTTCTTCAAGAGGACGGGCAACAAGCTCTCTCCACAGGGACCATGTCACTGCCCACTAAGAAGTACAATCTCCTCAAGATCAATTGGATTGGACAGAGATTACCTTGACAAGAGCCGCCCTGAAGGAGCAGCGAGCTGGCACCACACCTCAACACTCACACAAACAGTTTGGTGAAATGTATCGTGGAAAGTGTTTTAGAAAGGTGATTTACATGCGTTCAGCATATAAAACAGTTAAGAGGACTAATGATTAACAGCAATGCAAAATCCTGATATAAATCACCCTTTAAGTCTACAAGTGATGCTTCTGTGACCAAATACAACATCTAAGAGCAACGATGCAAAGCACTGAGTGTCAAAACAGCTGAGACAGAATAACACGATGGATTAGGCACTGATATACCTCGTTGGGATACATGCATCCTATTTTTTTTTTGGCAAATGACACATTTTCCAGATAAACATGATGAAGGGGAATGTTTGTGTACAATCTCACGACACCTCCACTTGTCATAAACGAGATATGCATCACAGAGGTTGTGTGACCCTGAGGGAGGGAACGTTTTTTTGTTGGTTTTTTTTCAGATCAGCAGATTGATGTAAAGAAAACGTGAAAGATGTTTAACCCTCAGGAGCTGTGGCAACTCACACGAGGACAGATTTATGAATTGCTGTGCATGCAGGTTGAGCAACAGCAACCGGGTAGATATTAGATGGATATTCTGTGGAGACGTTCGTACATGCAGCACTAAAATCCTTCACCCATTCCTTCAGGGTGCTATGACAGTAGCACCAGCCAAAAAGCCTTTTGTAATTGTGCATTTTAAATAATAAGTAAACAACGTAACTACTGAATCACTTAAGTATAGTTTCATCTTCGGTCTCATAATTCATCATTGATTGTTCTGAGGTTAATTGCCCATCTTAAACTGTCCGTGAATAATGCATCACACCTGCCTTATTAATCAACCTGTTTACTTGGCATTTAGAACTGTCGTTCTGTTGTGTAACATGTGTCTAACTTACTCTGCATCTACATCGTGCTTTGAACACATCACCAGCCACCTGTTGCAAAGACACCATCACTTACTTTTGTAAAAGACGGCTCATATTCCTCTATGGCAGAATTTTCTCTCTAATGACGGGCTCCATCAGGTGCCTGCTCTCAAATATTGACCTTTTCCTGCAACTTATAAACAGAAGTTTCCGACTCAGATGTGCAGCTGTAGATCACAAGAGACTGATTATTATTTTTTAGGGAATTACAATGCAAAATAAATTCCAGTGGCAAATGTCTAATGCCACAAAAAAAGTACAAGCTGTTAAAGCAAAACTACACAACAACTAGACTTTTCTAGTTCTTCGGACTGTGCATCAGTCAAGCATAACTTTAGGTTACACAGCACAAGTAATTTTACCTATCCATATAAAAAACATTTACTGGATAGCAAGAGTCTGCAACCAACACAAAGAATTAATATAGTCAACTAGGCTACTCTTCTGCATCTATTCTGTATTCAAAATAGTTTTCAAACCACAATAAAGCTCAGATCATAAAGCCAGAAGTCACACATACCTGTTTCTGTGTAAGTGTTGGTCTCTCCCTCTCACCACAACGCTCCAGACTAATACATGATAATCTATAGTGATTAATAATTCACCAGCAGGCCTAATCTGCAACCTGATCTGCAGCAGTGTTAAATATTCAGGTGGTAGATGTATCCACTCATATCGGTGGCTGATATGAAGCATCTCAGGTTGCACACAGGTTACCAGGAAATTCATGATAGTTGCTAGGTCACATGACTCTTGGTTTCCCCCTCTGTACATAATGTTCTTTACACATCCAGTTTACAACTTTGTCTTAGTTTCTTATATGCCAGTGACAACAATGTAACGAGCATCTCTGCACTGTCAGCTATCTCTGGGATTGTTGTGGCAAATGGAAAATCTGTCTATAAAGTCAAATATAAATACAGGCCTCTGCAGGGAATTCCAATGTTTGGCCTCACTGTTGGAGTTTATAATTGACTCTGGGTCTGACTTCCTTAACAATATATCTACATCTACAAAACAGAGCCTACATGCTGAGTGATAGTAACCAAAACAAGACATTATTCCACCTGAAAAGCCACGTCAGTGGATGTTGCTGTTGCCATGAGATTAAAGCCCCGGGGATCTACTCAAGTGAAAGATAGCCACACTCACTGTAAGAGCTTTAATATGGGCATAACCTGCTCCATTAATGGCTCAAATATTCATACATGCTTTAAGTGGTTCCCAAACTTTTCCTATCATGCCCCATTTGTCAAGCCTTCCCACCCCAACCTCCTCCACAGCACTTTAATAATGTATTAACTTGTTACAATACTGGGGGAACTAGTAACAAATGGAATTTCATTGCAAAAGCCTTTTCTAGAACATGGACAGCAAATTTCTTTTTATGCATGTTTCCAATTGGCATCTGTTTGGCAAATCAAACAATTATGGGCTTTTACACATAAAAGGCTCTCCTGCCATACAGTAACAGTAAACTGGTGCAGTGGCTCCAAACACGCGGGTCAGGACCCCCCAAAGGGGTCACGAGATAAATCTGTGCGGTCGCAAGATGATTAACGAGATGAAAGCAGAAAAAAACACATTCCTGCTAAACAAAGTTAGATAACATTTTTTTTACTTTTGTTTAATCCTTGCTCTCTTTTTTGCTTATTTTCCTCCTCTAGAACTTTAAAAGTGATCTGAAAAGGACTATTAGTCTTGGTAATAATCTGCAGACATGTGCAATTAACAAATCGTTTGCCTTTTGTCTGAAAGCAAAGAGAAAACCCAAATGCTGTTGTTTAAAAAGGACAGGGGACACGTCATCGTTGCTTTAGAACAGGACACCACCGGTCCTAGATGGCGACGCTCAGGTTACTCTTTGTTTATACAACGTCAGCATAACTGAAAAAGAGACATCGTATCTGATGTCAGTGCTCCTCTGTGACACAAAATGTTGACTTTGGGATATAATACAATATAATACAATATAATAGTAAATGCAGATGCTTCTTGAGCTCAATACTATTCCCCCTTTTCAGTTTCAGTGGTGGTTGGAGGTGTTGACAGCTTTAGATGATGTGAACATCTGCAGCACAAGGTTCATCTTTGTCACCACAAAGTTAAAAAAAAAAAAGTGAGTAATCTAATTTTCTGCTTTCATCAAACTCACACAATCCCACCCTCTCTGGCAAAGCCTTACGGGAACTCCACTTGGTAAACCCTTTGGTAAGTCTTTGGAGAGAGAAAAAACTCTGAACTATAATCCCTTTTAAGGGGATATGAAGAGGCTTTGCAGTAAACCTCCACTAGCCATGAGCAAGGCCGAAGGCACTGTGCCCTTGTTTTCGCCGTGGAAGACCAAAGCCTCACACGACTAGAAACAACCACATTTTTTCAGGTTTAAACCCCCTAAGCTTAGCAGTGCACCTGCATGATTAATAATCGCCAAGTGACAACTTTGGATACACAAAACAGCAACCTAATTAACAAGAAGCCAACATCATTATTGAAATAATAATCTACAAACCTGAACCACCGTCAGTAATGAATCTCTGTCATCTAAAAATGCAGTGCAACGCTCCCGTCTTTGTAAACACAACAAATCGGACTGTTATAAATTAAAGATGTGCAAACGGAATCATATCCTAACAATTACATGGCTTTTTTTAATCACTAAAATTGAGAATTGGAATTCTACGTTTCAGTATTTTAAGATTGCTTTGGCTGTTTTACCAACACTGTTTCAAATTGCAAAACTAAACTTAATGCAATGTGCAAAAATAACTTACAAAAGTGCAAAACATTAAATCATATGCTCAGTCCTTAGTAAAGCATAAGCTTCAGTGTTTATCACTTAGTGTACAGATCACTGAATCATTGCTAAGCATTCACCACCACTGAAATACATTTCAAATGTGAGGCAGCAGTAGTGAGGGAAAAAAGGAAAAAGAAATGCAGTTTTTGGCTTTTTAATTACAGTCAGAATGTTGCACTTTGTTGAGTTACAGTAGTGTAAACTGTGTTTCCCACTGTAGTTTACAGGATTCCAGATTAATAAACATACAAGTGAGTGAAATATTTGAAAAAGAACTAACTTTATACAGTATAGAATTAAGCGTATACAGTGAAATTAAAAAGAAAATCATAATTTTGCTTTTATGAATGTAGCATTTTCTGTAAATCAGATGTAATTCGTACTCCACAACATTTGATACACCGAAATTACACTTCTTTTCTCGTTGCTAGTTGTCTTGATGAAACTGCAAACTGTTCTGATGAGTTATTTCATAATCAACATTTTATTTTGACAATGCAACAGTAATTCAAATTCCCTGATAAACATACACCATGTTTTGATGCTCTGTGATGTGATAGAGATGTTCTCATTTTGAGTATATTGGAGTTTTCATTTCAACCCAAACTATTATATTTTTCCTCCAAAACCCTTTACTGACCGTTTGGTGATGTTTTTAAAATGCTGCTAAACAAAGCAGTTCTTGCAGTCACTGAACACCACTGCGTGTTCAGTATCTCCCATGTAACGCTTGTATGTGAAGTGACACCAGATCGGAAGTTATCCAGACAAGCTTGTGCATCATCTGCAGGCCTGCTGATGAAGAAACGAGTCCTACCTTGACTTTGCTGCCTCCGTAGCTTCATCTCTAAAATCTGCAAAA
The DNA here is from genome assembly GCA_036023655.1 of Nannoperca australis. NCBI lineage: Eukaryota > Metazoa > Chordata > Actinopteri > Centrarchiformes > Percichthyidae > Nannoperca > Nannoperca australis. The sequence continues at coordinate 30,649 of JAVQJD010038586.1, read as the reverse complement.
CAAGGGAAACCGTTTCAGACACCAGCTGATTTCTGCAGTCTTTTACCCGTCTGTTTATGGTGATCAGCACAGCCAACACTAGATACGGTTTTATATAAACTTAACAGTGTTGGCTTGAACTAACAATTCTTTACGTGCAGCTTACCGTCCATACCAACATATCCTAACTGATTTCCCTGTTTACTCGGTGAAAGGTTTTAATTATTAACAGTAGACACCTGAGCATGCTGTCCTGCAGGCCAGAAGGTCTTAGCTGACCGGATCACCTCATGCAGCTTTCAATGGTCTGTTCTTGCAGCTGTATACACACCTGCACAGGCAGCGCGTGAGGAAATGTCCAGCGATGCTCGCCGTAGAACGCCTATAACTCCAAATCTCTCAGCATGAAAGTTGTCGCATAATGTCGGTGGTTTACCCCGAATAAAATTCCTCCGCTGGTCCTTGCTAGAATGTCTTTCTTGTTGTGTAATTGGCAGAAAAGAGAGCTTCGTGATTTGGTTGGTCATTAACCAGAGGGCCTCCATTGTTTATCAAACTTCAACCCAATTATTCTCAAAATGCGCAGTCACGTGGCAGAAAAGGGCAGTGGACTAGTTGGATTCACTTCAATAGTAGATACAGAAATTCCCAATTTGTGTGCCATTTTATGATCAATTCCCTTGAATTTTATTAATAAAGCTGATTTTCTGCAGCAGTTTGAGATGCAAATGACAAACTATGAATAAAGTGAACAAGACTGGTGTAAACAAACCTACTTAAGCTGATGTTTCAGTGATCTCAGTACTGAGCACTGATGCATCTAGTGAGCTGCATTCTTGTGCATAAAGTCACATTATTCGTTCTTAAGGTCACAGGATTTGTCTTTGGAGGTTATGTTCTGATCCGAGACCCCTGCTGGACACAGCTTGAGGTGGATGTCTGTATTCACATTTCCTTACTACAACCCACATCAGGGGATTGAGACCCGGAGAATAGCTTTTATGAAAAGTAATATTTGAGATTTATGGATCCGAGTTGATAGCAGAGGCATGAAATCCACTTATTCTTAAGGCTCATGTGTAGATACAAAATTACAGTATTATCTGCTTTTTCTGAAAGCACAGAAAGATGAAGGGTTTTGATATTTAGCAAAAGCAACTATGCCATCGAGAGAATACTTTGAAAGAACCAATACATTATCACTGCCCTTAGATGCTCAAAAACAGACAACGACAACAAAAAAAGGACACAAATCAGTGTGTTTATATTTTATTCACATATGTTACATTTTGCATTAAATGTCCAAGTCACACTTTCTGGTCAAACTCAGAAAGTTTGAGTCAGCACCTACAGTAATGTACTGTATTCTCTCATCATTCATACAGGAGAACACACAAGAGCTTTCAGGTACAATTTACACCCATTACTTGTTGGCTATTTGGTTGCGGTCATTTACAAAGTGGGTACTGCAAAATAAAGAAGAGAGGAGAAGCTCAGTAAACAGAGAAGCAGCATGCATGAATTTAAAAGGAAGTTTTTCAAGTGTTAACTTGTTCCTGTTGAGATTCCTCGATGCAGCGCGATTGTCTGCCCAGCATTTCAAAACCAAACATCGTGGATATCAGCAGTATGCCGTTTATCACTTGAAAATCTTTTTACGTTTATCTTGCAGGCACGACTGGATAAATTTCCTCTCTTCCACAAAAAAAAAAAAGGTGATAATCAGAAAATGAAGTAGCTAAGACACTTAAATAATGGTGGCTTAAAGGATGTCATGCACAGTGTGTAACGGATACTCAAGTCTGATAATCTTGTAATGTTGGAATGCAACTATAAATCACAACTACATGATGGATGAGTCAAAGGGATAGTCATCACAACAAACGATCTATACTGCAGTTGGGACTCGACAATCAAAAGCATAAGAAGGGAAAACCTTTGTTTGACAGCACAGAAAGAAAGAAAGAAAGATGATGAGTATTGGCATTTCTTCTCGAAAGCAACTTCCATTTCATCGAGTTTCATATCTTGACAGAAGACTCTGACAGAACCAATATACTGTTTCTGCCTTTACATGGCGTTTGGTTTTGCCAGTGCAGCAGGAACACCATGTCTGTGCGGTGACGGTTCCTTTCCTTAAAAATGTACGCTACTTAAATTTTGTATGTTTGACGTCAGGTTTTTGTCAAGCATGACTATGAAACATAGATTACTCACTGACCGGTTGTAGCTCTAGCTATTTTAGAGTTGGTATTTGAGTTTCTTCTTCAGAACCAACTAGAAAGAAAAAGCGCAGATAGGGCAGGACTATGAGAGCTGTAGTGAGTGTGATGAAGTGACCGCATACCTCCTTAAACATTAAAGTGAGTTTGAGTCAACATTCCCAGCCATCCATCATAAACTCAAAGCACAACCTTAGAAAAAAAAAAATCCTCAAAAAAGTTAAAATGACTTACTTGAACAATGAGCAGCAGCATTTATTTAAATATCTAAAATGTATTTTAAACAGCAAAAAAAAAAAATAATAAAAAAGAAGAAAAGAAAATTCCTGAGGATGGATTGCAACTAGACCCATAAAAAGAGCCTTTGCTTATTTGCAAAAAAACTCTAGTGTGTTGATGGGTGGACTTGTCCTGCCTACCATCACGTGTCAGCAGAAAATGAGTGCACATTGCAATAACATCGCTACACTCATCAGGAGCTTGAAACTCATGCCAGCACAGCAGAGCACATTTTGATAAATAAAAGGGATATGCATTAACATCATCATAAATGGTGCAAAAAGTTATCAAACTTTGCAGGGACATTTAGCACTTGAGATATATATATATATAATTTTTTTTTTAACTCAAATAAATACGACAGGTTTTAAAAGCCTGTTCCAAACAAGTAAATTTCTGGCCAAAGTTGTGCTTTTTACTTTGATCTTACCGAATTCTGTTTATCCCTGTTGAAAACCACACAATAAATCACTTAAACGCACACACGTGTTAATCTTGAGGCATGATTGTACACCAAACTTCACATAAACCAAGGCTGTGGCAGCAATACCCTCACTGGATGTTTGTGTTTATCACGTTGAAGGAGTCCCAAATATTTTGATCGAGGCAGACACAGAAACCAGAAATAGAAATCTTCTCCGTCATGGGTTGCTGTATTCAGTGGACATTGGAAGATCTTAGAGTCCATTATAGTGGGGCCCCCAACGCTTATTGATGTGATCAAAGGTGTGTGAAACCCACTGCTGCTCCAACACTCGATACCTCTCTTCACACAAGAAGAGTGGCTTTCCACGGCTGCAGAGAGGCCAGAGGGAAAAACAAGATTCAGAGCGGTGTTTGTTTTCTCTGCACCAACAAGTATTTCAAAAAATCTACTGTCCCAATTTCATACTAGATCCTAATTCTGAGAAGGTTTTGAGTATGTTGTTTGTTTGGACTTAAAAACTTAAATGTACTCAAAAAATGATGAATGAGTGTGTGGTTGAAAAAGTTAAAACTAATTGTTAATTTAGAAGTTTTTTAAAGTTTTAAATGGACAGTGACATTTGCATTTGCATAATTTTGTATTGGTATAAAATGGTAAAGAACAACAAAAAGAATTTCTTCTACACCACCTGCAGAATGAGTATACTGTGACAAAAACAGATACATACCGTATACAGTGAGTATGTATAATGGAACTGGGACACGGCACTGGAGTAGAATAATGTTTTAACTGTACTAAGCTCACTGCACAAAACCGTGTGGCATTTCTGACGTACCGTAAATCACGGTCCTCCTCTCCGTGGGCATCAAGGTAAACAGACCCCCACAGGCAGAAGCGATGTCCACGGATAATGATGATGACTGAGGCATTTATTAGTAGAAAGATGCCTGTAGCTGCGCCACAATGTTGGGAGTGCTACAAGTGCCCAAAAATAAAACAAAGAAATAAAGAAATGCAGTGATCTGACCGCTGCGTAAATATCAGCGTTTCAAATGTGTCATTTTGTTTTGAAGTAGGAAAGAAGCACAGATAAACTTACCAAAACACATTCACAGATGCCCTGCTGTTTGCAGCACACGCCTTTGAGGCAGACGAAGGCGCCACAAACGAGGCAGAGCGCAGGGTCTTTTGGCACCTTTTTGCAGGCAGTGCAGGCCTTCCTGTGATAGTACTGGAAGATGATATTGTAGTTGTCAGGTAGCTGCAGAAGGTGGGGAGCTGCCCACTGAGGATCCTGGACAAGCAGGGTCTTCAGAGAAAAAAAATAAAAATAAAACATTCAGTATTCAGGCCATAAAGTTATTGTGCGCTACGGTCACTAGTGTATTTTGCTGTCAAACTCTTCATGAAACTTTTAGACTCGATCATAAAACTCATCAGCTTTCATATCATCAACAATAAGCTGTGCTTCTTAGTTTTAATTTAATTTTTTTAAATAAGCATAAAAGAGTGAAAAAGAAGATGTGCTGTCAGTCTACACAATAAAATAAATTCACTTGGTCTCATATTTCCTAGTTTTTATGGACGTCATGGGCTCCGAGATGAATTAATAAATAATGGCCCGTGTTCAGTATTAGCAACCTAAATTGACATGCGAGACACTCCACGTTTTTTCACCCAATGATGCACAACATCCAAGGTTACTGCAATACTGAACGACGAGGGCATCAGACACATGGCTAGGTATACAGTCACTCTCCTCACAGACACTAACCGCTATGGACCTTGTCAACCAAGGTTGAAACTAATTGTCAAAGTGTCAATAACACTTGAGTTACAGGAATCGTTTACAGGACGTCTAGTTGGAAATACACGGCTTGAATATTGAATTGCTGAGAGAGCATTTTAACTATTAACGTATCGAAACTCCAAAGCCAATAAAACCTCAACTTCTCGTTCAACAACGTGCTGATTTTCTGAATTCAAGCTCATGCTGAACACTGAAATGCACGGGGAATTAGCTTCAGTTCAGAGGCACACCTGCTATGGTTATCCCAATGTTGATATATGTTACCTAGTACCTAGGTTATAAGGCTTCAAATATCAACCTAATGAACCTTATCAAGAATAATAATACATATTTTATTGCATGGCAGGGTTCAAATAGATTTAAAGGATAAAATCGAGTGAGTTCTCTGCGAGCTTCAACAGAAGACTCAGGTCTAGTCTGAAATTCACATACATACCAAGGATTGCTCGGCCTGCATCTGAGAGAGCCCTGTGACCTCAGCGCACCACTGTGTCACCAAGTCAAAGCCGCTGGCCGCCCACATCAGACACGTGGCACTGTGCACGGTGTTGGACGGCTGAGGGGCCGTCGGTAACAGCCCCAAACACACGGCCAAGGACGAGAACTCCTCCTCCTCCTGCGAGCACGCAAACAAGAACACAGCTGTTGAGGTCGCTCTCTTTGTTTTCACCAACACCTGCGACTCACGGGAAGTCAAAGGATCTAAACTCTGGTCCACCAATGAGCTATAACACCTCGTGTTTCTTGGTTTGAGACGTAAATCATGCTGGACGAGATGTGATGTCGCCTTCACAAGAAACATAATTATGTGCACAAGATGATGCACAGAAAGTATTGACCATTCTTGCTGCAAGGATGCGAGGGCCGGGGTGGCTTCAGCAGGTAGGACGACATTTATGATAAAACATACCAGGCAGCCGGATAGGTTGTCTCCGTAAAGGTGATGCTGCAGAAGGCAGGAGAGGCGAAGGAAGGGCAGGCAGAACTGCTGCAGGCTGAACTCGATAGACTGTGGGGACCACACACTGGAGATCAGCTGGAGAGGGAAACAACAGGGAACACTTGATCAATAACTGGCCAACAGCTTGCTGATAATACTGTGATGTATATCTCCCCCGGAGATTAGTGGAGATGTTTGACCACTGCCTCTCAGGGTAATGGTCAATCCATTGTTGTGAGAGAATGAAAAAGGGCAGAACGAAACAAGGAGGGCACTATCCCGAAGGCAGTTATGATCCAAAGTGCTAAACAGTCATTTAGGCGGCTCACCATTGATGTTTCTTCCGTGTTCACCTTGTAGACACTCTTGTCCTTAGAGAGCTCGCTGATAACGTGACTGAGCAGCGCTTCAAAAGACTTCTCAGCATTTGCAGCATTCTGTGGCAGAAAATCAAAATGCAGAATGTCAAACTGTTGACAACATGTGATCAAACATTGAAAGACCGAGATTTTCACTTTAATCTCTACCCTGTAATCTCTTCTGACGATCAACAGACACACACTTCTATTTATTCTCTGCTTGAGCTGAATTAAAGGGAGAACATTAAATTAGTATTTCAAAGTATTTCTTCCCAGTTTGCTACAGTGCCTCTCGATGCTCATCTATGTCCAGTCTCAAAGAAACTGTCTATTAATTGGAGGAGGATGGAAAAACTCTGGTAACACCTGCAAAATTACATAAATTCCTACCAATGAAGTCAAATGTGGGACTTCAACAGTCTAAAATTGCTTTGATGTGTTGTTGCAGAGATTCTAAAAGTCTCTGCTGGAGGGATAAAAGATATTCCCTGATTTGGTGGAGAGCGCTATCTAACACAAAGTCCAAAATCTCCCACAGCTGTACAGTAGAGATCTGTAACTATGAAGGCCACAGTATATGATGCACATCACTTTCAAACTCAAACTAAAATACCCTTTAATTATGTGAATGATTTCACACATCAAAAGAGCCTTAACCATAACATAAAATACTAATAAAATAGTCGTGACATTGTCAATGTGCGTTTTAAAGTACATGAATGCTGCATGTCACTTGTGAGTCTTCCTCGTCCTCCTCATAAGAATAACAGGTGCTGTACTGTAGAATATAACGACTTATGCAGAATAAGTAGAGGACTATAATTCTCTCCCTACAATATAACATCTGATAAAACAGGTAGAGACATTACTGAATGTGTGTTCTGACAAAAATGCAACTGCGTTGGGTAGTATTTTATGAGGGAAAAGCCGCAAGCATTTATCAAGCTGAAGGTGGCAGAATATAAAACAGCAGTCTTATCTCGTCTGCTGTCCTTTGTCATAGATTTATAGGGGAGGAATTTCCAGCCCATGGACTTCTTTCCTCTAGGTTCTGATCTTTGATCAGACTGCATATTCAAATGCAGCAACTTCAATTTAATTACAATGGCGTTCCACCAAATATGAATGGCATCCTCATTGTGAATTTGAAATCCATCTTAATGGCAGCCTGTGAATGCCTGCGCTATTTCTCATGAAGGTGTAGTGGGGAGATACTAATCCACCTCTCCATTATGGATGGAAACACCCGAAAGGGGAGGGTTTCAGCTATTTGTCTTTTAACATTCAAGCCAGCCACTCACTAATACAGATTTAATAGACTGAAGACACTCTCCAGCAATCACACTTTCCCAGATAATGAAGATCGATACCGGAGACTGTGGAAATCACGTAAATGAAACCGGAAAGGGCTCAATTCATCTCAATACTAAGTCATACCCAAAGATTTACTGTTTGTGTAGACTGTTGTTAGGGAACAATCAGAAGATACAACTGGTTCAACAGGCAGGGGAAACAAGTAGACTTTTAAACACCCTGTGAAAATGTAGCAGGGTTGAAAGTGCACTGAGAGCAGAAAACACAGCGAGAGTTCTCCTTCGCAACCATTTCAGCAGTATTTAATGGTTTTGTGCTGCCATGCTGGGCCAATTTCTTTACAATATGATACAATATATTTTTTTAGGTTATGGCCCACGGAGGTAATCCACACAGAAGCGACAAAAAAACCCAACATATCATCAACAACACACAAATAAGTACAATCTCTATGACCTTCTCCAGACCTTTTACTGGCCTACATCGTTAAAGCCCCTGAGCATTACAGCGATGAAAGAAAATGACACAGGACCTACTGTGTGCTTGACACTAGAAACTAAGAGAAGGGAGTTTGGCGTCAGCGTGTCACTATGAATCGGGTCTCGAGCTAATTGAATGCGATTAGCCTTGTACCTTCTTGAGTGCTCCAGATGTGCCCCAGGCCTGCCGTTCTTCTGGGCTGAACTTGGATGAGAGTGCAGCCAGAGCCTGGGCGAACTGCAGGTTGTACAGCATCTTCACCACACAGGTAAAGTGCTCTACGCAGGGAGAGAAGGAGACGCCGATTACACCAACCAACAGAAACACAAGTGGAGAAGCACACTATGAACAGATAAAGGGTTCAAAGAATGAATTCATAACAACACTTCAATATGTGAGCATATTTTGTTTTGAATAAAACAAATTAAAAAAGTTCTAGCATAAAAACAGCCGGTTCAAGAGGGTTGGCAGCTATTCACAAGCAATTCACAAGGGGCATTGTGTTTGGTTTCTCAGTAGAGCCTTGTTGAACAGCATGCAGGGTAATTAGCAGAGCGTTTCAGGTGGAAAATGTAGCCTGACAGATAGTTAGGTTTGGTTTAAAGAACAACAAAGAGTGCCATTTGTTTTCTTCTACAGAAAAGGGCTGCTGACAGGTCCACTGTCCCGGTGACTGTGACGAGTGTCAGTACACACAATAAAAAGGTAGAACTAAAAAAGAACAAGAAAAAAAGTCCATCACTTTAGAGCAATCAAGTGCAGAGGAACCCTCAGGGTCTGATCATGTGTCACCGTTTAACAAAAGCAAAAGGGGAAAGAACGCCCCACTCACCCTGTCACCTTGAAATAAAATAAATAAAATCAATTGCTGTCTTAATGATGTTTGGATGTTGCTTTTTAAAATCAGGTAAACATTATATAGTCCCTGCCAGCGGTCAACTTAATTCAGTCATCACTGATGGGCTTCCCGCGACACTTCTCCCATTAAACATGACTGCCGCGTGTTGGGCCAGGTCTTTAGGTGGCCCTCCACCCTTTTCTAGTGAAGGTGAGAGATGGAGGAGATGCGACGACCAGACACAGATGAGGGGCTCATGAAGGAGGTGCAGCACCCTCATCGCCAGGGTCGTGTCGCTCTGATCCTCGCAGCCAAACAACGGCAAACGGACCACCGGTAAGAGATTCCAGCACTCTGCCCTGATTACTACTGATAATGGGGCCGTCCTTGAGGAGCAGCCACTGAGAGACTCCCTACTCTCGCGTAGTGTCGTGATGCGGACGTGGGAACTGTACCTTTTCGCAGAGGCTGTGGCATCGTTAGCACAAAGATAATCAGGAGGGATGGGACGTCTCGAAAAAGCACTGGCACCTCAGGTCTCTCTTCATCAAAGCCACTGCAAAACATGCAAAAGAGCTTTTCATCAATCAGAATGTACTGTATATAGATGGTCCCAGGTGAAATTCATGTAATGAAGACTTTGACATCAAAATATCTTTCTACCATCATATTTAACTTGACTCTGTCTCTCTCTTTCAAATATCACGTGAGCATCGTCTCCGTCAATGTCTTCTCATGTGTGAATAAAGCCAAAATGTATGTAAACGTCAGCTATGTCTGAATACAAAAAAGCCATTACTTTAACAGCTTGATGAAGGCAGCGGCGCATGTCTGAAAATGACTTTTTTTTGTATCAGAGCAAATGTCTTGCTGTGTGTATATTTTTAAATTTGCGTAACAAATACATGGCTTGAAAAGGCCCATTCCTTGTATTCCCCCACCCAGCTTCTATAATGTAGCCCCAGTTAATCGTATTCGTACTGTCTGCCATCTCCATTTAAATGTCTTCTGTTCTGGTGACAATTCAGCGACGTTTCAATATCCACTCTACTCTTGAAAGCCTCGGGGCTTTTGAATGAAAGGAACTGCACTTAAAGAATAATACCTTCTATTACCAAAAGCACTCACCAGCTAATTCCTCTATGCATTGGAAGAAAGCCTTACAGGACGGGGCGTTCAGCCCCTCTAAGACCACTGCAAGCAAACTATACTGTGAAAGCTTCTTCTTTGGTTTATCTAATAGAAATAAGGCAAGAGCAATGCTTTGCATCTATATAGAAACATCTCTCTCTCTGGCCTATTTAACTAGACTAGATCAGGCTGACTGCCTGAGGGTGTCAATGTCAAACCCTAACAAAGTATTTTTAAACACCAAACGGCTCCTCTGAGAAAACTGTATGGCTGTGAGCACTTTAATAGTAACAGGTGTAAAAGCTGTCTTACAACACTAACAGGGAGGAAAGGTGGTTCAAGCTCATCTTGTATTGTTAAGTGCTGTAAGTAGCTTTTTATTTATTTTTTTAACACTCCTCTTTTTTCAGACCAACAATCCTGACAACCAAACACATTTGAGCATAAAATAGCATGTTCTGACGTACAGTAGTGATTCAAGACTGAACAAGGCGGCATGTGTAGTAGAAACTATGTCTTTTGTATTTTGTTAAATGCGGGTTTCTGTTAAAGCTAGGTGGACGTGGCATGCTGGTATGGCGTTGGTGTGGTGCAGTTGTTCTCAGTACAGTGAATTTGACAGGGTTGTTTTGCTCTCTGCGGAGTGCCCGGTAATTTGCCAGATGCAGCAATTATTGGTATCTATGGAAACCATGCACAGTCCCTTTTCTGTTTTTAGCTCCTCTTTGTGTGGAGGAAAAAGCTGTTGGGGGGGTGAGGGGGGGGCAGGAGGAAATGGTGGCGTTTAGAGAGAGAGAGGACAAAGTGGGGCTTTGATTGCATGTTTATGTGCGGGTGGAAAAATGTGAGCATAAGTAGGGACCAGGAGGTACGAAGGATGTAGGAGCAGATTTATAGATTTACTGCTGGCAGAGGTACTTAAGAGAGAAAGTCACTCACTCTGCCTCTTTGCTTTGTGTAACTTGAGTCAGCTTAGTCCAGGGGTTGTAGGCTGAATCAATGCTGTACAGACGCATGTGCATGGCCAGCACATGGAACAGCTGATCTGAAAGGGGGGGGAAAAAAACAAAAACAAAAACACAAAAGACATCATTGTTATGTTCTGATGAGGTCTGACAGTAACAAAACCAGCAAGTGTCTGTTTATCTCAGTGTACATTGTCACACTCCACCAGCAACCAGTGTAGATCACGTGATGAAAGCAGTTGACTTGAACTGAACGCAGGCTAACGGTTTGGCTCAGATAAAACCGGGTCAGGCCAGACGGATACATGGAAGTGCTTGATAGCCTTGAGCAACTCTTTGGTCGGGTCACACCTGTTCGTTGTGAAACTAATGGAACATGAAAAGAGGTCCCCCGCGCGCACCCAATCTCTCGAGTGCACACTAGCCTTTATTAGTAGGGCACTTCACAGCCTTGATTGTCTTTGTCTGGAGGAAACCTCTTACAAGGACCAACATTTATGACATTACAGCAAGACACAACATGGGTAAAGGCAGGAAGTTGTAAAAATCGTTGTAGATGTTAAGTATTATATTCAAAACTACAGAAACGTCCTTGTCTTTTTCTTATTAGTCGGAAATAAATTAACCTACTTATTCTAATTATGAACTCATTCCAAGTCCTCCTAAAACCAGACATTAAAAAGCAATAGATTTAAATCACATATGAACCATGTTTGAAACCAGTGCCAGTGAACTGATCATTTCCATTTAGTTTCATCTGAACCCGAAAAACTTCTGTATAACCTAAACCTTTTCCAATGACCAACACCATTCCCATTTCATTTTGTTTTACAGGGAATTATGATGCTGTAATGCAGCAAAGTGCTTCGAATAATCACCTCAGCAATTTCACTTGTTAGAACAATCAATACTTGGAGCAACACTGCCCTCCACAGTTATACAGAGACACAGCACAAGGAAAGCAAAGTGTCTGAGTCAGTCCTTCGTTGCATCCCATTTGTTTCCTCTCTTCCGTCACCACCACTCTGCTCTCACCAGGAATTAACCCGGAAGAGGGAAGGAAAGGGGCGGGAGAAATGTAAATGAGAGAATAGAGGAGAGGTGAATTGGGGCAGCCGTTTTCCTGCCATCGTCATAAAATTACTAAACATATACAGATGGAAAGGGCATATGACAGGCTTCAGGTCCAATCTCTGATCACAGCCGTTGCCAAGTCAGTTTAAAGTTTAATGGCCTGTTCATGACTAAAAAGGGAAAAAAATCATTGCTGACTGGTGATTGGTCATGGCATGTGAAAATATTTTCTAAAAGTGTATGTGATATCAGTCATCTTTGCTACAAAATCAGACAATAAAGCATGTTATTCTGCTTCACTACTGAAACAACTGTAACTGGCACTGAAGAACAAAGGACAGCAGTAGACAGTAAAGCAAAAGAGAAAGCATTTGTAGAGTAATAGGAGGTGCCCAGTGTGCCAGAGAGATTTAAAAGCCCTTGCCTATGAGGAACTAACAGGAAATGGCTGTACTCAGGACTACTTGTCTGGTTTCTAAAATGCCAACACTGCTGCGTCTGACCAGCTTAACTGAACAACCTGCCCTTAAGGAGAGACCCCTCACTTTGGTTTAGGATATGAATCATCTGCATTCCATGTGACAACACATGGCAATCATGATCAGCTCTCATTTTCTCATTGCCGTGATTACAGACTGTAAAACCCAGTGTGCTCCTGACAGGGGTTAAGTGACACAAACACAGCTGTCAACACCTGCCAAGTACTGCAAGTCAGCACAACTGAAGTCAACATGATTTGCCTTTAAACTCCCTACACAGTAGCAGCCACACAGCCCCCAAGATTAATTCAAATATTTGCAGCAGTTAAATAAACCACAGACATGCTTCAGCTAGCACAAATGGACCCTCTAGAGTTGATTTAGCCCGTTTCAAGGGAATTGCAGGCAGCTTGCCTCTGTTGTCCATCGTATCCTCGTCAGCTGATCAGGAGAAGTGCCTACTGGGAAACAGGCTTAGGAACCCCATGAGCTCTCACAGTCACACACGTCTGCCGTTTTCCTTCAAATCCATTTCCCCAAGAAGAATGAACACTAATGTAGTGCAACTGAGTAAATTTGGCCATCAGCACGGGTACATGGTTAATGTAGCTCAAAAATGGCAAATCTCCAGTGTGAAATCTCTTTTCAGCCACTCAAGGATGAGTTTCACTGCAGCAGCCACAACTTTGACAGAATAATTAACCAAAGCGAAAAGGGGGTGTAGTTTGCACCACAAACTTAACTATTTCACCTGTGCACTTTCTTTTGCAATATCCCGGCTGTCAGCCACACATTTTAACAATTGATTAAAATTCAGGATTTTGATCAATAATTAATATAATGAATGTTGGTAGTGGTTGATGTACAGCTTTTTTTTTTGAGGATGAGCTAAGATAACAGTTTTCATTCTCCTCTAGATGCATGCCCTTGGGAGCTGTGACACGATCAACTAAAACAGCACTTGACCCATTTGTCTGCTTCATTTACCCTGACTGCTCCCAACAGCTCACCTGCGGCAGCATCTATCTTTGCCTGCCATTGCTAATCGACCCTTTGTTTATATATATATATATTTTTTTTTTTACTTTTAACGGTTCAGCTGTAACATGAAAGAATGGGTTTGATCTCAAGACAGACATTTTATTAAACAGAAGCCCATCGGAAATGACGTGTAGCCACCTGCAATAACACACACGTCTAGAATTTTCAAATTGAACAGCAAAATACATCTGACACAGCTACAAACTTAAACTACAATTTTATTCAAAAAATGACTGAAAACACTGCAGGTCGTTAAAAAGCACAGTTAAACACAATTAAAAAAGAAAGGGACCAAAACATTTTAGTGCAATTCTTTGTCCAAGAATTCTTCTTGTATTATCCCATAAATATAGCCAGGTCGGGTCGCAGGCTTTCCCCTGACATTAAATACCAGACGTAACACATTGCATATTAATGAACTTATAAGATCTAGAGAAGAAATTGATAACTAAGATGGAAAGATCTAGGAGTAACTACTCACTAAGACATGAGCGTTTGGCAGCTGCACTGGCCCCTCCAGAGCACAAGTTTCCTCCCCGGTGCACAAGTTCCAACTCCAGGTTGGTCCTGAGGAGACAGAGCCATGACTGTTAGTAGGTAGCAGGGACACACATACAAAAGTGCATATGTAAAACACACATTACATGTCACACACAGACATACCATAATTGTCAAGCATAACCCTTAAAAAAAAAAAAAAAGGTATATAATACTTAAGTCAATATCAATAAATTATTACAACAAATGTCAAATGGCTTATTTATTTATTTTAAATTATACAGAATCTCCATAATAAACCACCTTCATTGTACCACAATTACTGCTTTTGTACTCCCAGTTCTCTCTAAAGGCAAGCCAGTAAAAAGGTTCTTTGCCGTGTAATGCAGGTTGCACGGGATGAGTCACTGATACAAAAATGATAGATTTTGGGTGCAGTATTCCTTTAAAAAAAACAGCCATTAAAGCAGAGTGTGTGCACGTGTCAGAGAGTGGATGGAGGTGTTGGTATATAAATGGCTGAGTATCATCCTATTCAGCATTTGGTTACGCCTGCCTCTTTTACCAGTTTGATTAGGAAGATGAAAGATGCTGCCTAGTTGAGCCATTTGCCGTTTAATGTGCCTGTTTTGCAGCCACAATTCCGTATCAAGTAAATGACAGCTTTCCAAGACTGATTTTGCACAAGCTGGACCATTAGCATAAAAGCTGCTCCAACCACAGTTCATGCATAATCCCCAATGTGCATTTCCCATGCATATCCAAACATATTTCGCTCCTGAATTTTAATTCCCCAATACCAAAACAGTGAAAAAAATAAAATAAAACTTCAAACAAAAGTACATAGATGGTGAAAACAGATAGGTATTACTAAAATAAGACTGATCTGGGCCTGTTTTCATCCCGCCCCTGGCCATTTCCTTCTATGGGCCAGGGAGGTGGGGGCAAATCCTTGGGTTTCCTGGGAGAAAAAGCAATTTCACATAGATAATGCAGCCACGGTGAAGCTCCATCTGGCTTTTGCTGATAAGAGTGCCCCTGTGACAAAGGAATTTTCCACTCCTCAGGCAATTTGCGCTGTTCATTGAACTTCAGAGAGCCAACAGGCACCCAGACACACTCAGGGGATCTTTCTGTTCAGGGTGGAGGGCTGAGGGAACCACAGCGCTGGGTGGGCAAAAGGCCTGGATGGTTACGCTCAAGGAAGGGCAGAGATTTTGGAATGGCAGCAGTGAGAAGTTTGAGACCCCAAGGTGAACTGAAAGCCATTTCAGTTTTCAGCCTTGTCATTTCTCTGATCTGTGACCAGCTTGTTGAGAAGATGCAAATACCTGAGAAAAGGAGCGTTCTTTTTATTTTTTCCCCTCAAGATTATGTCTCTGGATGGTTGGAGGGGGGACATGCGGTTAGATTTGCAGCCTAAATCAAAGTGGGACATTGCAGTTGCACCAAATGCATCTTGGACCAATAGCTCACCCCAAGCTGCTCCACGACAATGTAATGTTAAGGAGAAGTGTGAAGGACCACTTAAAAGACAAGCGGCACTAAAATTCAGTCAGAGAAGGTGAAATAAATCTATACTCAGACAGACTTAATAAGTTAACACAGAGCAAGAGTCAATACCATTTCACTGTGGCCTAAAGTGATCTTGCAACACTTCCAGGACCACTGCAGCCGTATAATGACAAGTATGAAGAAAACAAATCAACTACACCTGAGCACATTTGCAAAAAGGCAAAGCAATCCATATAGTTGGTGCAAGCACTACGCAACAACTGCAGTATTGAATTTCAGTTCCATTTCAAGGCGCCTTTCTGGGGGGCTTTTTGCATAGACAATCATTGTTATTCAAGCTGGGGAGCTGGCATTAAGAGAGAAACGAAGGAGCAGGCAGTCAGTGGTGTGTGCATGTGTGTAAAAATGTGTGAGGCGGTGCAGAAATAGTACGTTTGAGGAGTGCACACACAGAGAGAGATAACCCAAAATGACCAAGTCATTGCTCATAACTCTGACAACAGATGCACGCACGTACACACTCTCAACAACAACTTCTGAGGTAGTATTTTGTCAAGATCCTAGAAAAGGAACAGGACAAAGCATTGGTAAAACTAGGTGCATAAACATATTTGCTTAATGCCACTTTTTGATTTAAAGGACATCCAAGAGTCAATATTCAGCCCATGCCACATTCAGTGTGGACATTTTAATAAACTCGTTCGTCCATTTCCAGCCACTTCTCCAGGTCCGGATCACACTGGCAGCAGTCTAAACAAGGTAGCCAAGATGTCTTTCTCCTGAGCTATCAGTACCAGCTTCTTCTGTGGTATTCTGAGGTGTTCTGAGGCCAAAATGGGATATAAAATCTTCCAGCATTTTCTGGGCCCGTCCCGGGGTCTATTCCCAGTTGGAAGTTTGTTTGTTTGGTCGCTCGTTCAAAAAGCTAAGATGCAGGACACAACGTGTGTTCATGTTTTGGAAGTTAGAGGAGAAGGAAACTTTAGCAGGAAAGCTTGTGTGGCTCTACTGTTGTGTAGCAAGCTGCGGTCTGGCTTAGTGCGAAGGCTGAGGTTACTGCTTTATGCAAGTTTTAATTGGCTGTATAGTAATAAGTAGACGGATACCTCTGGTATTCCATCGAATCAATCCAAAACTAGGGGGCTCATATATGAGACTATATGAGACTCATTAAGGAGGCTTCTATTATAACTCAGCGTGCTTCTGTCCTCACCTTGCCACGGAGTACATGAAGAGGAAATCATTGTCGGGGGAGCCAGGGTTCTTGCCGTAGTCCATGTATTTCTTCTGGGTTGTATTCTTGATGTCTTTAATGACCAACTCCATCTCTTTGCTTAAGTTGGATTCCGTCTTAAAAAAAATAAGAATACAATAAAGTCAAAATTATTTCTAGAACGGACTGGAGAGCTAACCTAAGATAAGAAAAACATTAAGTGAAATTATGCCACTCAAGATCTGGCACAAGAAGATGCATTCAATTGGAAAACAAATCAATAATCCAAACAATTTGTTATGAAACATATCTACCTTTTAAAACTGCTTTTTTATGTATATTCATTTCCTTTTGTTTGAATTATGATTATAACTACTGCTTTTTGTTGTTGTTGTCCTTTTCTCTGTACAGCACTTTGAATTGCATCCGTGCATGAAAGGTGCTACATAAATAAACTTGCCTTGCCTTTCTGTTATTAGCTATCAGTGAGTCACAATTTTCTTTTATTGACATTTCCTTTTCATGTTTTTTACCCCCTCCATAGGCAGTTTAGACTGCAGTTTGGGATAGTTGATACATTGATCTTACAGCATCAATGGTTAAAACAATTTGCCTTACAGGGAGAGCACGGACGGTGTAATACAGTAGAATACAATCAAAAGTAAAAGTCCATTTGTAACTTGTACTAAAGCGATTTCCAGCTCTACCTTTCAAAAACTTTTCATGCGTGTCATTTTTTTAAACAAGACTTAAATTTGCTTGGCTTAACTGTTTTCTTGAGGGACACATCTTCAATTCAAAAACATCACCTACACATTGTAGATTTTCTACCACTTTATTTGTGCTGCAGCACAAAGTTGCTCAAAGTCATCTGAATTCAACTTTCTGCCTTGCACCTTTTACAAACACCTGAAGGTGTTTGAATCAATATGTATTGTGATGGCTCATCAAACAAAAGATGGTTCCAGTAGATTACTTGTAGCCATTAACCCTTTCAATAAAAGCATATGCAATTTTATGACCTGCGATACGCTTTTTCCATCCAAATACACGACAAAAGAATGCTGTGAAAAGTGGTTAATTGACTGATCACTAACTGATACTAATTAGGGCAAAACATGCAAAGTCACTGGTTAACATTTAATAAAAGGCTATAGCAGGTGTAAAGTACTGGCATTATTTAATTAGTAAATTTGGAGGGAAAATCCCAATCATGAGAATAAATGAAAAATATGACATCCATCTACATAGATCAGTGACAGAATTGTGCTGCTGTTGGTATTAACACTTGGATGGGGTCAGGTGCTTGGTGAAGCTGGGGCTCGTCTCTGACTTCACCAGTTGAAGAACTGTCCCTCTTAAAACAGAACAACGCTGTTTACATCTGCACCGAAAGTCAACGCTCCCTCCAATTTAGAGGAAGCTGATTGTTTGTAGTAATTATAATCACACGAGTTGACTGCGTGTTTAAAATACAGCTGTGTAAAACTTACTGGGAAATGGCTAAGTTTCTCCTGAAGATCTTCCACCTCCTTTACAAGCACATACGTCGTCTTGTTTGTGGGTGTGTGCCAGGCACCAGCCTCTGTGCCCCGCCCAGGGCGACAGGGAAGGACACTGTTGGCAAACTGTCGACACAGTGGGCACGTAAATTCACCCTTGTCAACAGAGAAACCCTGGAGGACCTGGTCATTCTGAGAAAGAAAAAACACATGAATGGTTACAATAGACCTATACAAACTAAACTACAAACCTGAAAGAGGCAACTGACAGTGGACTTTTTACATAGTACACATTTCTCAAATTGTTCCCCTAAAATCTTTAGTCCATGATGCATCTCCACAAGGAGAATATGAACAAACAGTGGATCTAGGGCTCCAATAATTTCTATCAATTTGTTATTTAGTCTAAGTAATGTTCAAAAAAATGTATTTTGTATTGTCTTGCTGAAATTGTCAAATCAAAAAGGTCAAAATACAGCAAATATTAAATTTCTTTCTAACACAAAACAGTAAGAAACGTCTCACAATTAAGTAGCTCTAATTAGAAAGTGTTTCTTATATTCAGTAGACTAATGTCTTAAATTGATCAATTTTCAAAATTGTCATTGATTCATCTTCTGTCAAATAACTTCTGTCAAATAACTACTGTAATTAGACAACTAATCGTCAAGCTTTCACTTACCCTCAGAGACTCCATGTATGACTTGTGGCAATCTATATGCAAAGTGTGTCCACAGGTCTGGACGTAGACGCCCCCATCCCAACCTATTGACACAGACTGCAGACAGGAGCTCTGCCGAAGAGAAAAATCACATCAATTAGAGTATGCAAATATGTCTCCAGGCCTTCAACCTCTTGAACCTTTTGTTTATTTGTGGCATTTAAAAAAGAAAACCAATGGATTTTTTGAGTTTAAAATCGCAATAATGAAATAAACATCCTATTGATAAGGTATTTTAACACCAGCTTCTTTTAATGGACAACTAGACTGCATAGGCTGTTTATGAGTGAATCACCAGATTATATCCCATTCACCTAGTGTCATCATTTCTGTTTTGGAGTTGAGATGAAAGCTAATCAATCCACATTGTTGGCATGAGAAGAAATTAAAGCAGCTAGGGCAAAGCAATTTTCAATAAAGCTTTTTAGTGTTCGTTTTGAGTGATGACTTAAAAAAAAAAATTGCCCTTTGGAATATACATTTTTATTCCGCTGTGTGTCATACAGTGTTGGTCTTCAAAGTGATATTATGTGACAGGCTGGCCTATAATGTAACTGCCACGAGCGTTAAGAAATGTATTCTTTAACAGGGTCCATATCCAACATCCCACAGTCTCTGAGGGCGTTCAGCAGATGCAGATCCTCACATAGCTGACATGCATATGAATTAAATGTCAAGAAATTCAAAACAGACGGGATGAAAGCCTGTTATTAGAGCTGCTGGAGATGTTATCTAACACACAAAAATCCACATCCCTAATGGCGCTCTAAGTGCTTTCAGCCTTTTTATCCTCTCCTGCGTAAAGCTGGAAATATTTTCAGAGACACCTACATCCTTGAAGAACCGTTGCATGAGCGTGAGCCTGACATCATGAGCCACTCCACACGTGTCTGCGGCGTAGATGTGCTCTTCATCACTCGTCGGTAGCTTCTTAGCCTCTTTGCTTTTGCAGCGGTGCCCGAGCACTGGAAGCCAATCACAGAAAGTCAGTGATTAATTACGATGCGATGATGACAAATCTGTCTGACCCATAAAAGAATGCTACAACTAACGAGAAATTACACTACTGATTCATTTGTTGATAACTTTGATTAATCATTTAGATTTGAAAATATCTGAATGGTTAATGTCTATCACAAATTACCTCCCAATTTCAGTTTTTGTCCCACTCACCATCCAAAACCCTAAAATATTCAATTTATGATACAAAACCGAAAAAAAAGAAGAAAAAAAAACTACAAATCTTCACAAAACAACAACTGAGCAGTTGAAAACAGGGAATGTTCTGCATTTTTGCCTGATAAATAACTCATAACACTGTTGGTCAGTGGTGCTAGATTTTACAAGATGTTTTTGACGTTGAGGTCAGAGACTTCTGAACCGTTTTACAAGGTGACTAATTGCTAATCAAACATGCCATTTATTTGGATGAGTGAGAGATCCTCCTCTGTCCGTGAAAAATGGAAAAGGGAATGACCTCTTACAGTGATAAGCGTTATGTACAAGTGAGCAGGAATCAACATGAATGATAAATGAACTAATTAAAAACAACAGTTAACCCACCAATTAAAACATTAGATCAAAGGTGCTATGAATTACTGTTTTAGTTTGAAAGGCAAGACAACTAACAGAGAAATATAATAGTTGTGTGTGGTTGTTGTATTTATTATTATAATAATTAATTTCAGCAAATTAATGAAGGGGAGGATGCTGGGACATGCAGTACCTGAGGATGCTTGGAGGAGAACTACTAGGCCAGTGGGTCTGTCCTCGGTGGAAGGTCCGCTCTGGCCACAGATCACGCAGTCATAAAGAACCTCAGACTCCATCACTTCCGACGCTCCTAGGTCCATAGCTGCCTCAGTGTCGGGGGATTCTAGCACAAAAAAAAAAAAAAAGTTTAAAATCTTAATAATTTTGCCAAAGCTTCTCTGCGAAAACGTTCAAACTCATACCATAAACATAAAATCATATTAACCATGGGGTACACTGCAACAGCCGAAGCCAATTACTAAAAATTTTAAGAATTTGGAGATGATTCCGAGAACTTATTCATATGCAATGATCTGTAAGCATTACATTCACCTCTGTGTGAATGAAAACTATCCAACTGTGAGAAACAAAAACACTTTAGAGGTAATGTGGACTGAAAGGCTTTCCTTTAGGTAGATCAGAAGTAGAAGTAACAATCCATGATGACGAGAGGTCACTGACTGAAAGCCATGCTACATCTCAGGTGACTAATAGCATACTCAGTTTAACAACACTATTCCTTTCTAATTTACACTGAAAATTACCAAAAGAACATACTTCAGACTTTGATCAAATGGTGTATTCAATAATTCCTGAGTTTTTTCCTCCATACAATACTGGGAACATAAATTCACTCTCTGCCACCCCTACCGCATGATTTGCACAGCACTAGAAATTAATTACGGATGTGAAATTAGTTTTAAATGTTAAAAACGGTGCTCGATTTGAGCAGTAAATATTGTGGAGAAATGTCAAGATGTGTCAGAAATTGATTTATTGCTTTTTGGGAAAATATGTTCTCAAGAGAGGTCACTGTGTTCCTGGGGAAATGAAGGATGCATTAGATGTCAACACCACAGCTTCAGCCCCGGGCCATCCCAGTACATAAAGCCACCAATGTAACAAACACACATTCACGCGCAAAAGGTAAGACACCAAGGACACACAAACTGCTGGTGTGCTGCCGTTTTATGCTTCCTACAGCATCAATTTGTGAAGTATTGTATGCATGCAATAGATATGTACTTTTTACAAACGTTCCTAAATGCTGGTTAGGTTAATGAGTACACTGAAAATCTCCTTGCAGATAAGATTGGTATAATTTGTTCAGGTTTTCACAACCCCAATACAATGGCTGGAATATGGTGTGTGGCACATTGAAAATATGACCTCTAGTAGGAGTAATAAGTCTGCTTTCATAGGGACTATTTCTTCAGTAGAAAGCAGTTGCAATGAAAACCGTGAGGTCTATTGATTATTCTGGGTAACAGGTACACTGATTCAGCAAAGACACATTGCTGTTGAAAATGAACCTTCATTTTAATGGGAAGGAGACAGAAATCTCAGAGAATTAATCAGAATTTCATACCTGCGAGTTTTATAATAATAAATTGTTAATGAACAACAAAAAACAAATACCTGTCTGCTTCTCTTGGATTAACTCCCTCATAAATATAATTCAAGGTCTTTCAATGAAACATCGACAGATGTTTCATTGAAAGAAACATCTGTCGATAACAGAGTTATAACAGATTCTTCTTATAACAGAGTTATAACAGATTCAGGGGACTCGAGGAGAAATATCTCAATTATGGTACTCTCCCTGAAGAAAATAATGCACAATGCTATAATGCAGACAAATTTGAAAGATATCTCCAAACAGCCTAACATGCATTCAAATGAAACTGTCATCTTCTCAAAGCAAGCAGTGAGCTTAAAGTATAGTAAAGTTACTGCTCAGCAGGAAGTGTACAGAAAGAGGTCAAAATATACAGTCCTGCCAGAATGGTCCATCTGATCACAGCAGCCATTATTCATTCACTAACCATGCTATGTCAAGGTGGGCCCTTGGAGTCCAGTCCACTATTAGTGCTTTGATCCTATGTGCCCTCAGCCAGCAGCCACCCATACTCCCACAGGAGCACTCTCCTCTCAATTTCTCCTAACAGGCCAGCAGAGACCACAAGCATGGACTCAGCCCACTGTCACCTTGTCCCAATAAAAAAATGATGGTTTATTTCAGCCAACAGCACTTTTCTTCAAGGGCTGCAGTAGCAAGACGTCCTTCAAACAGAAAGTGTTAATGTGTGTTTTGAGCTTTTATAAGCTCTTTATGTGCACTTTATGTCAGAACAAACCCAGTGTGATAAGCATGTTGTATCGGAGTGGTTGTTGCAGCAGCTGCACACAGTACAGAAGTTTCTACTCAGTCCCTGCTGAAGACATACAGTAAATATTTAATATTGTTCTGTTTACAAATAGTGTTTTTATGCATTAGGAGGGCCTGTAGGAGCCAATAAATAAAATACTGCTAAAAGCAATTTGTCTGTTATGTTACTAAAAAAAAAAAACGGATAAATATGATTTTGTTTTGGTTAACTAAAACTTCCGACTTCAGAAAATGAGCACTCTGCCTCAAAATATGTGACTGCTCTAAGACAATGCACGTTTTCAAACTCACTGGAGTAGAAACAAATGAGAAGTTTAAGTGCACTTATTAAGAACCTCCACCACACACCTCACTGTGTGGATGTGTTAAAGGTGGCGAGTCAGTAACTCAAAAAACACTCCCCTTTCTTGGCTCGCCAGTTTGGCTGTGCCGCATTAAGGTTACAGTAGACTGAATGTATTGATTTACAACTATGTTGTGTCAGTATGTTAGAACGTCAAGTAAAGATTGTTTTAGCACAAGTTCTCCACTGCTGTTAGGAGGCAAACAGACTTTGGGAAGTGGCTGCTGCAAATGGTGTGTGAGCAATTTAAAGCTCTAAGACCGTAAAACCGAGGCGAGAAGTTGGCAAGAAACGTGAGCATGACTTTTCTTACCAACATCCATGGCTGTTTCCATGAAACTCTTCTGCCTGGAAGCAAATTCAGCAAGCAGCTTCTGCTGTCTCTCTCGTGCCCTCTGACGTCTGAAAGAAAGAACAAGTGAAATACAATTTGATGAAAATGCAGCAATGCACACAACAACCTAATATTTAACCTGAGATCAAAACCAAAGGAATATTAATAGTGTGTATGTAATTATAATATAATCAACCACTGAAGTAAGATGTTTTAAAATAATTTTAATTCTACATGTGAGATTGTATTGAAGGAGTTAAATCATTTCCGTCAGAAAAGATACACTCAGTAACCGAAAACAGGGATTTCATACACTGACAACTGTGCTGCCCCTGATAAGTTCCTGGCAAACACTTGATCCATTTAAGAACATCTATTGCACTTCCAATTGATAAATGCATTACAGCATCCTGGGAATAAACATGTCTGTTGTGCGGGCATGTTTCCCTTGGTCATCAACAGCATGTGCAACAGATTCTTCCATGTAGCAGGCAATACCTTTATATACAAAGCAGGTGTCTGATTTTAACAAGGCTGTGTTGTTAGATGGGAAGGTTGATTATTAAACTAATATGGTGGCTTGAGCCCAACTCTGCAGACTTACAGGTTGAGAGCTGACTGTAAATTAAGTCCCTAATAAGAGGACATAAACAAATGCTGACAGGAGCGTCACAGCTCAATAATTCCACTGATGGCTTCAGGGGTGCTGACAACCAGCATGAGAAATAGGCAGCAGCTTCTCTCTTCTCATTGCCACTGACCGCACTGCTGCCTGATGGTTGCCTTGGAAACAGCACTAGTTCGTGTGAATGGGGGAGATTCTACCTTTACCTTGTCTTTGTGGTGAAGTCAACCCCAAAAGCAGGCAATTATTAAATGGTTATAGCCCATTCCATCATCGTTAGGAGGGAAATGGAAGACACGGACTAGTGGGTGAATGTGAGGTGAAAAGCCAAAACACACTGAGCCAAGGGACCCCATTTTCATGGCTGTGCAAAGCTATATCACAGTTTTAACACATATGATAATTGTGTAGATTATTTTTCTTTCAAAATAAAAAAAGTGGTATTAAAAAAAAATACTTCCATCATCTTCATAAATAATCTTTTTAAAATTTGCTTAAAAAGAAGCATCTGCTGCTGCTGCTGCTGCTTTGGCCACATATTAGCAGTCTCATACAGAATATTTGTTTCTCGCCACTCTGCACGTCCCTGACAGTATTACTGAAATGTCCTTTTCAGAGAAGGAAGCCTACATTTTCCTTTCAGCTGTTTTAACCTTGCCCCGCAGTGATTGGTACAGCGGTTTAAAAAGACATGACAGACTGAGGGGATAATGAAAAATTATCACTTGTTTGGTTTAACACTATATTTGATTCATAAGCCATAAGCATTCTGCACATACATAAAAATATAGAAAACAAGAGTGTTTGGATTCTGTCCACACTCACGGTCCATGCACACATGACTTAGCAGTTTGAAAAAATGATAGATTACGTCTTGATTGCAGATTATAATAATACAAATTCAACTCCCTTTTAAGATAGATGTATTTACACAATATTACGGTGCACCCACTGCAAAAAGATAATAGGCAAATATGCCATGGAGCTGTGTATATGTTCATCCATAGCAGGGAAGATGTTATTTAACAAATAAAAATGACATTATTTTGTTACCTCTCTTCTTTATCCATGGCTTTCTTATCAGTTGGACTGTTCTTCTTTGGTGGCACAGGAGGACACACCTTTCCACAAATGTCCTGGATGCTACGCTTTATTTGGCAGCTGCGTGTGGCTGCCTTGGTGAGGATGCGCTCAATGGCTGTGATGCCGTCTCCATGAGCGTGACGGCTCGTGTCCATATTCTCTAGCCAGGATGCCGACAGAGAGTTCTGCTTGGACGACAACTTCTGGTGGAGCTTGATGAGGAGGGACAACATGCTCTCCCGGATCTCCAGGATCTCCGTCACCAGCTGAGGGGGGGTGCCTGGCGGGACCCAGCGTGTAGAGGAGCTCTTGGGCCTGACAACCTGGGTGGCTTCAGTGTTGCTGCGGTTGATTATCTCCTGGAACTTCCTCCTGCGTTCTGCTACAAGGCTGAACACCTGAGCTTCACGCAAGTTCTAAGAAAACATAGGGGAAAAAAAACATATATACATGAAATTACGTATTTGTTGAAAGTTTGTGGGTGAACATTTGTTTTTGTATGGGTTATCCAACCCTCAAGTCTGACAGTGGTAATATTCCATGCCCTATGATTAAAACTACATTATGGACACACTGTAAACACGTGCTACATAACTAAATGATGTTGCACAAATACAAACATTTTCACAGCACACATCATTTATCACACTATCACTCACACACACTCAGCAATATGCAAACAGAAACCCTTCTGACTAACATTCCTTCAAATTCCACTGGCATCTGGGTGCTTTGGCAGATTCTGTCTTGACTACAAATACCACCTCCAAAAGAAGACATCACTAATAGTGTGATGGACTTTGATTGATCGGAGGGGTGCGTCATTACCATAGTCAGACAGGCACAATACACATAAAAATTAAATGTCCATTATAAAATGTCAGCTGATGTTTCACGGATACCTTTGCTGATAGCACAACAACCATATACCTGCGAAAATTCAAATCATCCCGATGTTAAAGCACAGAAGCCATCTGAGGGATTGCCATGACCTGACCTGATGGAAAGGACCTGAGCTGCACTGTTAAATAAACATATATCATATAGCCCAGTCAAGGCGACATCAATCATACTGACATGCAGTTAAAAAGTGTTTACTCAAACCTGCATTACACACATAATTAGTTTCAGCAGTAAAGAGGGGGGGGAGGAACTGCTGAATGGCAGCATTATACACACACACACACACACACCATAACACACAAAGGCAGATGTCCTTTGAAAACAAAACCAGAGATGTGCAAAGAAATTCTTTCATAATAAAAGAGACAAATGCAGCTGCTAGTGGAACCAAAGCCATCCACCTTTTTATAGAAATGGATACAGATAGCTACCTCTCTCCAATTCCCTGCCAGACGCCTGGAGTTCTGTGGAGCAGCAACAATAATGAAGAAATGAAAGAGGAACATAAAGGTACCCAAAAAAAATAAAAAATACATGCTTGTTACACTTAGCATGGAAAGGTCAGGGGAGGGCCAAAGTCACAATGGTTTATACTCTGGGGACCACAAACATCTATATCAAATGTGAACTTCTTCATATGAACCGTGAAAGTGAAAAAATGTGTTTACTTTGCTAAGTGTTGGACTATTTCTTGGCTGGCCCAACCTCATGCTGATGACAAGAACTTGTCTTTGCTGTACCAGCATGCCGTTAGTTACGTAGTGGCAAGGCTGGGTAAACTCAGTTGAATGGAGTGCAGGCGACAAATGAGGCAGTAGGTATGACGTGAAGTTCCTATCAGCTGACAATCAAATAGTAGCAGGTAGAGGAGATGTAGCAAGAAAATTTTAATTTGATCTTTTCACAGCCTTTAACTGACACGACTATTATTTAGATTCAGCCACAACACGGCGTGTGAAATATGAGTCTATGAATCTATATGGCTTACAATGCTGTTGGTGGTATTAGTGGTATTTTGTTGACTTGCTGCACAAAGCAAGGCGGCATAAGCAGTATGAGTGGAAACTGTGGTGGAAATCTGGAAAATTAAGTCTTCTGAAACAACAAAGTATTTTGAGTATTTATTAAGCTTTCTGCGCAGAGAGGACCAACTGCTGTACACTCAAAGGGTGTCTCACAACAGAGGGCCAAGAGGATAGAAAAGCGTCTGTATTTAAGTATTTATCTGTATTTAGAACCCCAGCTATCCACCTCCAGCAATTACAGCAGCTAGCATCGGCTGGGGTGTTTGGCACCGGGATGCCAGTACCCTCAGCTTTCCAACTCCAGCAGCTAGCATCGGCTGGGGCATCCGGCACAGGGATGGCAGTGCCCTCAGCCCTCCACATCCAACAACCACAACAGCTTGCGGTACCCCAGGATCCTGGCACAGGGATGCTAGAATCCTCCTTTCCCCAGGTCTGCCAGTTCTCACTGGCCACAGCCTCTGGCCACCACATCAGTTCAATTCAAGTTATTAAATATAGCGCCACATCATAACAAAGACAGAATCTGACACTGTATTTGGATACGTACACACCGACTCAACATAAAATTTCGTCGCCTCCGACTCGCGTACTCGGTCGTCATTATCCCCAATGTGAATAACAATCTTAGCATATTTACGTCTATCCGCAGTTTAAAACTGGGATTCAACATCACTCGTTCTAGCCCCTGCATGATAGCGCCTCTGGCTGTTCACCTCCAGCACTTATAGCTCCTGTCAGCCGGAGCCTCAGGCACCTGGAGGCCAGCACCCCGGGCCGTTCACTCTGGCAACCACACCTTGTCAATTCAATTTTATTTATATAGCGCCATATCGTAAGACGGAGTATGTACACATCGACTTAACACTAATTTCCGTAACCTCTGACTGGCGGCATTACCACAGACTTAATAACAACCGTATCACATTTACGTTTACCCTTAGCCACCAGTTTTAAATCTCACTTTCACATGCGATCACACGAAAGTTCGCAGGTCCTGGTTGCAGGCGCCTCCTGCCATTTGCCTCCAACAACCGCATCGACTCTCTTTATCTGGTGTTCCTGACACCGGGATGCCAGGACCCTCCATTTCCCAGCTCTAACAGCTCTCGTCAGCCGGAACGGGATGCCAGTGCCCCGGCCGCTCACCACTGGCAACCACATCGGTCTGTATCAAGCTTTCTGGCACGGGGATGCTAGGACCCCTTGTCTGCCGGAGCCTCTAGCACCGGGATGCCAGCACCTCCGGCCATTTACCTCCAGCAACCACACTGGCTTGCTTGTCCAGGGTTCCTTGCACCGGGATGCCAAGATCTTTCATCCCCCGCTCCTACCAGCTTTGTTCGCCGCAAGCCTCGGCACAGGGATGCAGGCACTAACTCTCCCTCCTCGAGCCAAACGGAATGCCTTTTCCGGCGTTCCGTTTGTTAGCCCAGCAGGCAACTACCGGCTACATCCTTCCATCCCCTGCACCCAGTTCTCACAGTCAACAATAAATTAATTGTCATATCGTTGCCGCTTGCACAGTCCTACCCCGCTCTCTTTGTGGTTCCCATCCCACCCGGCTTCTTCACGCCTCATTTCCATCCTTGTTAAGCCATCAAGCCCAATTAAGAGCTTCAGCCTTCTCCCACCGGCCCTCCAAAATTCCAAATTTTGCCATTCCAAAAAGCCATCACCGGCCACATCCGTCGCTTTCCCCTTATTGAATGGCATATAGATCGTGTTGTCAGCACCCCACCACAGTTCCATCGCCGGCGTTCACAGCTCGATCCCGTTCATAGAATCTTTCTGCGCTTGTATCGCTCCCCAAGGGCAAACCTTGTCTTGCCGTTAACCACTCCTTTCATCCCATCACTTTTCAGACTTCTCCCTGGACAGTTTCAGATGAGCAGGACTCCGTCTTTCACCCAGTCTTCGCGCCAACTGGAATGGGATAATTTCTTCCAACTGACTCACCCTCACGATCAGCCGTATGCTGACGCCGCTCCTTCTGCCGGTTTTTGGTGGTTGTTTAACCAGAAATGGTTAGCAGCAGAATAGCCCCCAGAGTTGGCAAATAAACATCAGGTCACTTCTTCTGCACGCTCTGGAATCTACCCCACAATAGCCGCAGCCATTTCATGGGTCCCACAATCCATCCTCGCATACTTCAACAACCTAATAGTCATCATTAGATGACTATACATCAATCATTAGAACGTTAGATGCTTGGCTCCATTTATGGATACCGACCAACGCCAGTCCTCCATATTTAACACCAATGTTCAACCCATAAATCCGGCCTTAATACCCCCGATTGTTGACTCCTGGCACTTCGTCCTTAACATAATATTCCATGTCGCCCTCAATGCTTTCGGTCTTACTTAGTGTGTTCAATGCCTAGCCTTCATGTTTTTGAACTGATTAAGCCAAGTTTGAAATGTCTAGACAAATATTTGTTGAAGTTGTAACACTTCGGATTTAATGCCCTGGCCGAAGGTGGAGTTACAGTGCCCCCTTTTGGTTTAATCAAGTGTTGCCTTTCATAATAAGATATGAATAACCATTTTTAACAATAGGCTAGCATGAACTAACCCAAAGAAATCCGTGACAACTAACTTCCTGGTATAAATGTATACTGTTAGAATTAGGAATTATTATCATTGTGATTGACGTGCCATATGCAATAATATGTATTTCACAATCCCTGCAAATGATTAACGCATTTAATGAACAGTAAGAAACTGGGTTCTATAGATGTCTGAATGCATTGGAAAAAGAAGTTCTGTGTCTGAGAATCACCATAATCACTGCTGGGTTATGACGATGGAAAAACAATGAAAACTCGTTCATTAGGCTAAAATCATGAAAAAAAGAGTCATAAAACCAAAGGGCGCTAAAAAGAAAGACCACCCTTCGTTCAAACTAAAACACACCCCGTTATCTGTGTGAGATAAAAAGCTGACACAGCCCAAAATCTCTCTCTTACCCTGCGTCTCTTACAAATATCCCTTTTCTCTTCCCTACGGAGCTTTAAGCTTTTTCGTCTTTCTCCGGACTTCTCCGGACTTTTAATTTTATTTTCATAGTTGATCTATTTAGTGAAAGCAAACTTACGTTATCTCTTAAAACTTTGAACTTCAGCTGCAGATTCTTACACAAGTCAACTCTGACTTACGGCGTTTCTGGACGGGTTTCTACAGGCCAAAGAAACCCAGTTTAGTTTTCGTATAGCAAAGTTAAAAGTCACTCCGAATAACGACTACCATCATCTCCAAATCACAACCAGCGAGACCGCCTTCTGAAACGTGACCTGGACCAAGAACATCGCTACTGAGTCAGCACCTGCCCTCCACTTTCGACCTGCAGGACAGCGAACCTGTTCTGGAGGCCGTTAAAACGGAACACGCGACTCTGCGACAGTTCGGCCAGCTACACCGCCGAGGAAACGCCTTCACCCAAAGTAGGCAAAACTTTACAATTAGCTGTTGTGATCGGAGTTGATGTAGAATAAGTAGAAACTGAGTTCTTTATATTAGCAAACCCCTTTATAATCTGAAATCCATTTAGTTTCCCTTTTTCCTCACGCATTTCATCCTCATAGCCCAACAGAAACCCTCAATTAATATTACAACCCTCTGTTAC
>JAVQJD010038583.1:0-10746 GCA_036023655.1 Nannoperca australis | reverse complement strand
ACACACACACACACACACACACACACACACACACACACACACACACACACACACACACACACACACACACACACACACACACACACACACACACACACACACACACACACACACGATTCTTCTAATCAAGTCAATGAAAGCGTCTGTCAGTGCTCTCTAGTGCCCCCACCCTGTCACAATTCTAGATCTGGGCTCTAGTTTTTGGCAAACATTACTAAGGAGGGAAGTTTCAGCAGTTTGTTGCAGTACTCTATACTTGGTTTGATAGAAAGTATTTCTGGCAGCAGGCGATGTACAGTATGAGGGACTGAGTCCGACAATACTGTGAGCCAGTATACTACAGCACACATTAGGCACACGTTGCAACAAACAATTTTATTACTATTTTCTGCCCATTATTTCTTCATTTTCTACAACAAGCGTTTTGTTTTGTCCGAACAATGGTCCAAAATCCAACTCTATTTAAATGAAACTTAGACAAGGACAAGCAGCATATGTTCACTTCTGAGAAGCTTAAACAAGGGAATGTTGAGATGAGCGGACCAGAAACAAAACAAGTGTTCTTGTCCATCTGACCCATACTGGAGAAACATCCCAGAATCAACGTCCTCAGGAATGTCAGCTGGTGTGTTTCTGTTCGGAGACTAAGACAAATCATTGTGGAACGGTTCAGCGGAAACAGCTGATCAGTCATCAGTGGCGCAAAGTAGTTATGACGGGCCGCAGTGCACATCATTAAGACGTGCCCCCGGACCCCAGTGCACGCCATTATGATGGGCCCCCGGATCACAGTGCTCGCCATTATGACGTGTACCAAATAAATTTAAACCATGATGGAGATTTGGATGTCTACCTTTTCATGAGTTCTTCATTGAATACAGGAGTCTGTTCGACCTGCAGGGGCTCGTTCTTTCTTTGGCCCCAGTCTATATTTACGGCTCTGTCAGTCATGCAAGTTAAATGTCCGCTACGTCAGAACTCATTCGGCAGAGCAGTTTTCATATCCACACATCCATATTTTAGTCCATGCAGCTTTTCTAATGCGATACTTCAAAATATGCATAAAAACAAGTTCATGGGAACGAGTAGTGATCGGTTTTTAATAGTTTCTGCAGTGAAGCTCTAAGGCACAGAGGAATGAGATATATTCAATACTTGTTAGGACAAACCTGTCGGTTTGAGTCTTTTCATGAGATTTGTTGACAAGAAAAACAGCAGAATATGTCTTTAAGGAGCACCAAGACTAAAATGAAACCTGACACAGCAGCAGCTGTACTTACAGCTACATATGGCCACAGCCTCTCTGCCACCCCCCAGCAGACGCAAACAACCAGCTGAAGGGCCTTATTGCTACTAGGTAGCACCAAGCGTGTTTCACGGGAAAGTATGGACTGACTTGTAGAAATTGTAGTTAGTGACCCTCGACCCGAGCAGAGACAGCACACAGGAGAAAGGGGAAGGGACGGACACAGCTACTGTGGAAGCGGGGACAGATGGATAAACAGAGCAGCCACCTGTTTCTCCTCTTCAGCCATGTTTTTACCCAGATCGTCAGCTTTCTTCAACCATAACCAGAGCATCTGTCTGAACCATTAGGCCCATCACACTGGCCCCCCAGGTTTCAGACAGGTTCCGCTTCGTATTCAAATAAAACGCAGCATGTTTCAACAGTTGGCAGTAACCATGGTGGGTGTGAGGATGTAGACAGGATCTAGTCTGGACTGGATCATCAGACAGCCCCCACCAAACACACTCACTGACATGGGCTGGCAGGCTGGGGAGGTATTGGGCATTAGGTTGGCAGAGGCATTATAGCCTGCCATATAAGCCTCTTCCAGTTTTTACCACTAGTGACATCTGCAGCCTGTGCCTACATGTGTGGATACAGCAATCCCACTGATGACAGCCCCACTGGCAGCATCTGCACAACCATGACACCACTAAACACACCATGGTGGAAAAGCTGACACTAGGAATGGGTTTTTAATAATTGAGGTCAGATTACAAAGAAGACGACACTGCAGCAGGTTCAAGATTAAAAGCGTGACCCTCTTCAACTGGCAGACTTGATTTCTGCAGCATACATTA
Organism: Nannoperca australis; assembly: GCA_036023655.1. Classification (NCBI taxonomy): domain Eukaryota; kingdom Metazoa; phylum Chordata; class Actinopteri; order Centrarchiformes; family Percichthyidae; genus Nannoperca; species Nannoperca australis. The sequence goes on along the minus strand of JAVQJD010038583.1, from coordinate 8,658 downwards.
TAGCCATAGTTTGAGAGGGCACTATGTAAGAGGTCAAAGATTAGAATGATCAGTTGGAAACCCCTCAGTCAACTGACATTCTTCAAGTTGAGCTGTTGGGGTTTTTGTCAGTGTGCAGCTACTTTTGGGGAAGTTTCGGTCTCCAGATGTAGCTGCAGTTTCAGTGTTTCAGTGCACACGTGAAGCTGTACGGGCTCAATGTTTATCAGCACGTTGGCTTGTGAGAACATTTAAACAAATGATTGGACATCCCTCCTGAGTGTCTATGAACACTAGCTGCAGTTGAGTGGCTGGGCCCAAGCTCACATATCAAATAGCAGTGCCGGTGGAACTGAAAAACACATGGCAGCGCAGTACCTTAAAATACAGCACAGTGAGGTGAGGCTGTGGTAAAACAGATTTAGGTTTAGTCCAGGTCTCACCCCTCTAATGCCAACTGACTGTCATCTTAACCCTGCCTCATGCTGAGGAGTTACACAGTAGACCAACAGTTCAGGTGCACAAAGACACTAACAGCATGCAGTCTGTAATGTCCACATCACCAAAATGTAATCCTGCTTGATCTGGCAGTCCATTGGCCTCAATATCCAACTTTATAACAAAGGTTCAAAAAAACAATCAAGCCCCACAGCCTCCTGTGGAGCTGCTCTTTCTGATGCCCAGTGAAGAAAGCAGTAATCTTGTGTAATCTGACTGTGGAGATTACTGTCTGACCTCGTCCAGCCCACGCCCCAGAGACATACACAAATACGTAGTACACACAGTACTCTAAATCAGCATGCAAAAATACAGTTAGTTTCCTCCTAAACACAAGCTACATACATTTTATTGCAAAGATAAAACACAAAGACCCAGACACGCAGTTAGGATGGAACCTGCAGTAAAGGTGAGGAAGGACAGTCCCCTGGTCAAGTTAACAATGAACGTACACCCAACGTGTGTGTGTGTGTGTGTGTGTTCTCAAGTGTCAACAGGTGATCAGCAGGCTGCCTTTGAGCAACAGCTGTGTGGGCTGTGGGCTGTCAGGGCCCGTAGAAAACTCTGCACCAGAGACCTCTGAAAGTTTAATAAGCATCTGGTTTCAGAGATGACATGTAGCTGCCACAGGAAACAGGACTTATACAGTCTACAGTACAGGACTGCCATGTACAACCATGTGGACCAGAAAACAGGTGGATGGAGGAATGACCCTTTCCAGGGATTCCTCTCGCTCTTCACTCCTGACACAGTGACACATGGAAATAATGGAACATTTGATGCTAAAATGACACAAAATGGATTCAATTACGATTCAACAAATATATTTCATATTATTAGCCAGACAGAGATGATTACACTGATGACTATCAACTGTTAATTCACACTAATTCATCATAAGTCAGATACTGGTCAAAATAAGTGTAGTAGAGATGCTGAAACTATTATTTTTCAATATCTTGCTTTGACGAATATTAAATATATTTATTTTTTTTATCAAAACATTTTATAACAAAAGTATCCAAACTTCTCAAATGATGCGCTTTACCAAATACAATCATATATACATCCTCAATACATTATATCTCATCAGCTGATGAAGACTGCAAGATACAGCAAAAAGTCCAAAAAGCTAGTAAGTGGACTGTAGGGAGGGAATATCCTTTCCAAATACTGTTCCCAAGGTAACGTTCACTTCGACAAGACTATGAACCCAAACAGATATTCAGTGGCAGCTATCTGCACCTGATGGTTTTGGTGCTTTGGACACATTTGGCTCCCAAAAGCGTGCTGTTGTTCAATACCCTGCCCTTCATTCAGATGTTTCAACAGCTGGGGGTGTCAGCCACACGAGGAGGAGCAGTATTTATTGTATAATAATTTAAATGCTGCATCACAAACAAAATACATGGAAGATGGAAGACAACAGAGCTGCTGTGAGCTGGGTACAAACTGTGGCCTTACCCAGCCAAATTAATTATTCAGCGCACACACACACACTCTCTCTGCCGTTCTCAGGCTGCCACAAGGACCCGGAGCGTGCCTCATTTTGACAATAAGTAATTAGAAAACTGTGTGTGTGTGTTGCTGTGCACGCCTAGTGTATGTTAGACTTCTGTGAGATGGGATTCTATTCCTCTCTAATAAAGCACTGTTTGTCCTTCACCTTTCTCTCCCGCTCTCCTTCCTCTGTCATCCTCCTTCCTCTTCTCAACAGTTTTCTCACACACATGTCTAAAGCACTTTTACTTGGAGACAGGGCCTTCCTCTGGCTAATTTAATCAAAGTAATTAGCTGTGATAGGACATGGCAACAATTATTAGCATTACAATTATTAGAAATGATTAGGTTAATAAGAACCTGATCCGTCTCTTCAGCTGGCTAATAAGTATTTAATGTGAAAACATTTTGTAATTCAATTGATATGATTTCAATTGAAATGAGCTGAGAGCACCTGTTTCCACTGGAAGTGAACGTGACGGGGACGGGCAGTTACAACAGTGAAATCACACACTTTCTAATAGATTGAAAGGTTAAAGCACTTCCTGTTTGGTCCGGACCAGAGTGAAGAATACACAGGATCCTCTCTGCCAGGCCTGGGTCCAACACCCCCACCCCTCCTTAGTCCAGCCTGTTGAGCAGCTGACCGCAGGGAGTTCATGTGTCAGGTGATTCTCTCTCCCAGTGCACAACCTTTGTCCAGGGGAACAAAGATGGAGAGGTTTGTCTGGGGTCGCTTCATTATAGAGGCCAAATGAGGCCTAACTGTAAATTGGATGACCTGTTTCACAACTTTGCACTCCTCTATCCCTCCCCCCTCTCCCCCCCTCTCCTTTTTGCCTTCTCTCTGTCTTCCTGAAGCTGCGACTCCCTGTTCATTCAGGATCTAGTGAGGCTGTAATTGGCTGAACAAAGAGTGTCAATTTGGCAGCCTTGTTGTGTTGCCTGGACGACCACTTGTGATGACCCAACTATTTGGGGGGGTGGGGTGTGCAGCATGGCTGAGACATGATATGTTGTTATGGAACTGTGTTTCCATACATGATATTCACCCAGTCATTTAACAAGAAGGCAAACTAACTATTCACGTGATATTTTGGACCAACAAACTCTACAGTTGCTGCAGTTCTTCAGTTGGTTTTTGTTGTCCTGTTGGCAGCAGGGGGGGTGAAGAGAGCTCTTCTGTCTCTGCACTCAATGGGGCATCACCTCATTATTAGTTTCATTTTACATTTTAAGTGTCAAAGTGTTAAGTGCTGTAGTTTAACAATAACATCAGTCATTAATCACTGCATGAAATCTAAACTGTTTTATATCCTCCCGGCTGCTGGGTGCCTCGGCCACGTCCACAGCTCCTTCACAGCATCAATCCAGCTGGAAGGAGTGGTGCAATGAGTGGGCTTTTACTCGCTCCTTAACCCTTGTGCTACCTTGACCCAGTGGCCCATTGTCTTGACCCAGTGTCTTCTCCACAGGGTAGCACAAGGGTTAACAATCAATCAATCAGTCCTGCACCCGTGCTAGCCCCAAATGCTAATGCCCAGCGAGGGAGTCCAGTGACCTTTTTATTTTTCACAGGAGACATTGGGATAGTTCAAGATGAACCAGCCTCACCTTGAAGGGGGCAGTGAGCAGCCGGTGGCACCAGGGGGAACAGGCAGTTTCCAGGAGCCTTTACCAGGGCTGTACCTCACTCCACATTTTGTCAATCAAGGACAAGCAATGCTTTACTGAACTGATCAACTGATGTTTGAACAGGGTTTGGTGGGACATTCAGGGTGACAGCAAGTTAGCCCTCCGACTTAATGCATGCTAACTATACTAATGATGGGAACTGTTTTGCAGACACTAGATATCAAACAAAAGCCAGAGACCAGGTCGTATTAAGTTACTGTGAGCTGTAAGTTCACCATCTCTCGGAGCCTGTCCGGACACGCTGCTCTTTCTCACTAAGACTCACCCTGGGTCAAGGTCCAAAATATCCCCCGAATTACAGTGCACGCTGAGTAAAGAAATTAAGATGGGCTAGAATTCTCCTGTGAGGCAGCCATCGTATCTGTATAGAAATCAGCTAGACAGGATGGCTTGCCAGGTTGTCCCTCTAAAAATAAAGACATGTCAAAACATGAATCAATAGTGAAAGTAGACGGGGAGAGGAGAACCGAGAAACTGGACATTCAGATGGTGTGCGCCTCGCATCAGATGTCATTTTAAGAATCCTGTTACTTCCTACTTGAGAAGACTAGACAGACTAGAGCTATCATAGGTCGCATTCATTCTATGAGGACGGTCTGATGCATTAAAGTCACCATTTAACACAACAATAACACAATAACCCACCATAGTGCAAAATCCAATTAAACACAAAATGAAAAGTTACCATAAAACGTCTTGTTGTTGATCCATCATCTAAACCAATTAGCTCTTAGATCAGCAGATAGCCAGGGATTGAAGTCCCCCCCCACACACACACAAATGTTTCACTGGGATTAAATATGCTCCTTCATCACATTTGCTTCCTCTCCGCTGACATCAATTCTGTCTCCTCACTGGATGCTGACCCACAGAGCTGAAATGACAAAGACATGTGAGGAGGATGGGGGGAGGGGGGGTGGCACAGTGCAAAGCAGAGAAATGCACATTCATGAGCTGTCATGGCTCATCATGCAAGCCTGGCCACCTTGGGGCCATGCAGCGGGTCAGAGCTGCACTTTATGACACGAACTGTCCCAAACACTCTGCACACGCCGAGGACAGCAATACAGCGGCAACACCTCCCAGCCTCCTCAGCTGAAAGCACACATGGACAGTCGAGCTGGTAGGGCTGGGAGAGTTACACTGGGTTTCTAAAGTGAACGATCATGGGTTTGATCCATCAACGTGTACACTGCAGGTTATTTTCACAATTAATAGATTAATCGTTTAGTCTATAAAATGTCACAAGATTGTGAAAATCCTCATCACAGTTTCCCAGAACACAAAGTCTCTTCATTTACTGTCATACATGACAGAGACAAGCAGCAGATCCTCACAGTTAAGAAGCTGGAAGGAGCAAACGTTTGTTGAAACGAAAAATTGATTATCACGCACATTATATTCACCTTGTTTGTTGACAATGTCATTATAAAACTTAGTGTTTAGTGGCACATAAAAACAAGCTCCACACAATGTAGTATCTGGTTTTGAAATTTGGAATAAAGAGTAGTGGTATCAACAGTCCTTGCAAAGTCAAGACCAGGGCAAGAGGCATCAAGCTCTCTGCTGCTGCCTTTTTTTTATTTATGAGCACATTACACAGTTGTTCAAGTGTTTATTTGTTATGATGCATTGTAAGTGCATTATCTGCCAACTGAACCCAAAAAAGGAACAACACACCCCTAAACAGCAAAATACCATGTAAGGTAAACAGGAGGCTGGTGGTCTGTAGTAATAAACTGAGTGCCCATGGACTGACTCATCACCAAAGGACAGAAGAAAGCCAGTCAACACCAGCATCATTCGACAGGACAAAAACGGGGAAGCTGCTGGTTTGACTCACCGGGTCAGCTGGGACATTCGACGTGATTAAAGGGAGTGACTAACGCTCCCTTTGTAGCCGTCACTGCCCAATCTGGACCGGAAAGCAGACTTTAATGTTTCAACTGAAGTCACGCTTTAGGTTGAGAAGTGAAACATATCTTTAGAAATACACATTGATTTAACAGGTTTAGTAAGACTTTTACAATGTTACCAAAATCTCCACTTACATTTGCTCCATTTAAGAAGTATCTTAGATTAGAATTGATCACAGTTAATATACATTCACATATTTAATTTTTTCTTTAATAAGAATACATTTAATCATCTGTATCATAACTAGTAAAACCAACGATGACATTATTGTCAAAGCATGTTACAGCAGCTTGTGGGATTTAAATAAAAGACAGGAAGTAGCCGTGCACAGAGCGGTCCGGATCAGGCAGTGACAGTCAGTAGCTATTGTTGAGACGCCCTTGAGCAAGGCACTTAACCTTCAGCTACACCAGGGTTGATAATGGGAGATTATGTGAAGGTTAATGAAGTTACTTTAATTGGACTTTTCTGACTTTCTCTGCCCATCTATTAAAGTATAGAAATAGCTTGATATACACTAAAAGATCATAATATTGGGACCACAGTGACTCATGTCATAATCGCTGCTTGTGGAGCTCAGAGTCATGTTCATCAATCCTGAGAGAACACAGGCTCGGATCACTTTCACCCTTGGGGTGCCTTTACCTCTGCAAACGCTCAGTCAGCAGATGGCCGGAACACAAGACAGGAGATGTGAGGGCTGACACTCGTCTGGGAATGGAGGATGAAAATAATAATAAAAGACTTAAAAAGAGCTGGCTGGGAGAAGCCAGAAAAGCAGACAGAAGGGGGGGAATGAGAGAGCTAGATTAAGGACGGATTGGTGGAGCGAGGCTGCAGAGGGAGGAGATGAGGAGCGCTGAGGAGGAGCAGATGGAGCCAGCCGCGATCAAAATCTCCCCCAAAACTTCAAAGGAAATCACTGGAGCACAAAAACTCAGCCTATTCTGCATGCACATTTCCAGCTCGTCCACCTTCACATACATTCAGGAAAACAGAAACACACTTCGACATGATTAGTTCCTTTTAGTGATTTCTTTCAAACATTTCGGATGAATTATTCAACATTATAGTCAGATTTTTGGCATAAGAATAATGTAAAGTCATCCGATCGATCGATCTTCCTGGATTAACAGCAGGTCTGGAGGGAAACTTGGCTCAATCCCTGTACTTTATAAAAAAGTTCATACAACTCTCTCTGGCATCAAGTGCGAGTGTGGACACAAGCTTGGGAACAGTTTTCTGCGTCTGCTCATGGTTGGTTTGTGTTATAAAAAAAGGAGTTTGGACAGTTCCATATTAGGACAGATACAAAGTACGTACTGTTAGTGAAGCCATGGGAGTTCAACAAAAACTGCTACTTTAAACTTGACTGTGAATTAGGTTGGTATGCTCCCCAATAATGAAGTTCTTTTAGTGATGTTCCAGCAACACGATGTATTAATCTGTCCTACATCTATACCATGACTCAGCTCCCCTCGGACTGTTTCTTTGCAGTTTATGCTCTGTAAAACTCAACAAGCGACTGGAGTCAGACTGACTGTATCTTTTAAATCAATGTACAAGACCCATTTGAAATTAGCCTCAGACTGACCTCATTAATGCCTCATTTGGGAGGGATAACATAACTGGCCACAGTCCAACTTAAACTCCTGAGTGACTGGGGTGTTTTTTTTCACATCAACACTTCCTCCGGTTCCCAAGCTCCTGTCCTCTGTGACATCAACCTGTAGCGCCTGGGAGGCACACGGCCTTTCAGCAATTGTCAAGGTTTGTTCCTATGACACTTCCCTGGCGATGCTGCTTATCAAGCGGCCCGAGATAAGCGGACATCAGCGTTACGTGCTGCCTGACACAACGCAAGAAAACAAACTCTCAACCGTACATTCGAATCCCCCGGCCAGATATCTTTGACCTGAACACTCAGTCAACCGGGGTTCAAAGCTTCTTTACTGCATGCTCAAATAGTGCAGCTGCTGGCTTCAGGGGCTCTGATGGTGGCGGGCTGTGCAGCAACAGGCTCCATGTTGAAGCTTTGGTCGGACTTATTGTTAACAATATTTTCTTGGTTTTTGTTTTACCAGAGTCTCTTTGTGGGGGGTTGTACTTATTATGTCCTCATACACTGTCTTATCAGTATCAAAATAAAAGCCTGGCTGTGTAGGGTCTTTAATGTTGACTAGGTGGCACAGAACTCAAATATATATTAAACGCTTAAACAAGCTTTTTTTTTACTGGGACTCTTGACGTCCATCCTGCACTTGCATTCATTCATTCAACCTTTATTTAAATGAAAGACACACATACAAAGAATTAATGAGAAAAACACTTAACAGTTACATTCAAATGGCAGAGGAGTTTGTAATCGTGGTTTTAAATTGACCTACAGTTACAGTTGTGTAAAGTGTTCAGCACGAAAACTAAAAGCACTTTCCCCAAATTTTCTATTTGCACATCACTTAAAGCATTATCACAAGTAAAATAATGACTATGAGCCCAATTTAATAAGCAAGTGACGTACGATGGTGAGTTTCCATTAAGGGCTTTATAAATAGATATAAACTAATGCCTGTCATTAGGGCTGCAACAACGAATTGATAAAATTCGATTACAAAAAGCGTTGGCAACAAATGTCCTTATCGATTTGTTGGGTCTACGTCGTTACACGCTGTGTCGTGGAGCTGGCTACGTCACTTAAAGTTTTTGGGGGAAAAATGGCGGAGACGGAGATAAGCGTTCGACAAAAATCTTCAACAGCGTGGGAGCACTTTACTTGAAATAACAGTAAAAAGTGTGTAACCTGCAAACCACCAAAAAAATAGGTGGTAAAAATGGACTTCCATGGCACGGGAGCACCACGGTCATGTTAGCATGTGGACATACTAACATTTTAGCATTGCAATGCAAAGTTATTACTGTATGTCCTTCCTCCTGCTCTCTCTCCTCTCTCTTTGAAAGTGGGTAGAGATAACACTTAACTCCAGCAGTGTGTGCTGAAAAGCCACTGGACCAATGTCACTGTGGCCACAAACACACTGATGCAAGTGTCCTGCATGAGTCAGCTGTGAG
>JAVQJD010038582.1:0-37787 GCA_036023655.1 Nannoperca australis | reverse complement strand
ACACACACACACACACACACACACACACACACACACACACACACACACACACACACACACACACACACACACACACACACACACACACACACACACACACACACACACACACTTTGCTGGGGGCATACAAAGTAGGCTACAGCACTAGCATGAAAAACCCAATAAACAAGCAAGCGCCTCATGGATAATAGCCAAAACCTCAAGACCATTAGAGGAAAGGCATTACCATAGCCATAGAAGAGACAACAAATAGCCTAGGTCTCTTGTTCTGTGTCTCAAGTATTTATCTAAAGGATGTTTGGATGTATGTTAATAGTGATCAATGAAAAGAAAAAAAAATGTAATTACCATTTAGTCTGACAATACATTGTGATGTAATTAATTCACGTTTTGTTTATTTTTTATCATAACCTGATGACGGGCTGCAACTATAGCATTTAGCCGATTCATCTATTAATTAATTAATTAATTAATGAAGTCACAACACAGGCCGGCATCAGCCGCATCTTTAATCTGGTGGATTTCCTGCTCAATCTATAACATCAATGGCCGGAAGAGAGTGGCTGAACTGCTGCACAGACGAAATTCAATCAGGAAAAGATTGAGGATGGAGTGTCATGTTACATGAAGTAACCCTGTGAGCCACAAACCTACCACAGGACAGGATGCTGGTGAGAGTGGTACAGTTTCAAGGTTGTACAGTTTTCATAATAATGCTGAAGATAATGAGAATCTTCAGCATTATGTTCTGTGTTCAGCACCTATTTATACCATTAAAATGTCTGTCTATTTACACTACATTTAATCCTACAAAAATGTTAAGTTTTAACACAAACTGTGAATTACATTTTCAACATAAGTGATCTCATAATGTTGCATGCAAACAACAAAGGACATCATTTAATAGAAATTTGTGTTTGACATCTTCACCTGACCCGATCCATGTTTGTCAGTATTTCAGAGTGGGAAATCAACGCCAGCCACACGTTAGCAAATTTTGGCTGCAGTTGGATTTTTCATATATTGTTTATTGGCAGGTAGCCAGCCATCATTTGCAAACCCTTTTCTATTTGCCAGTTCAGAAATTGAGGCTGTAGCTCGTGGATTTCGGGATGTGACAGTTACTGCTGTGCCCGGTGCTGTAAAACATTTCTTACTCTGTCTCTTGTGCAGCAGCCTCTGTCAACTTTCATCATTCTGGATAAGAAAGTCGACCAAAACCTGTTGCTCCACACGACACTTTGCTTCAGATTGTCTCAGACAGCCTTGTGTGTGGTAATAGCACTGTAAGAAAAGCACAGGCCTGCTATCCCCTGGGGATGAGACAGCAGCCAACCTCTCTTAGCAGTGCCTCCCTCCATGCAGGCCTACTCCCATTGTTCTCTATGAACAATGAAGCTAGTGTTGATTCCACTGTCCAGGGGCCGACCTGGGCCGACCACTAACACAAGCATGTCTGTTTCCACCTAACACAATAGACGCTCTCGGCCATGAGATTCACAATAACAATAACAAGCTTTAGGATGTATTGTTTAGCTGATGTATGGTTGGAAGATGTGGGACACAAGGTAAAATAAAACATTACTAAATGCTTTGACTCTGCACTACATCCAATTTTTTATGATTTATCAGTGGAAGTAACTACACAGAAACATATCTTCGGTACTAGACACATGCTGGTCTGTCACCTTTGACCCAGGGAGTCAAGGCAAAACTGTTGAGTAACACTTCACCTCACTATAAATATGTCTATGGTTGGGGAAATGGAACTTGGATACAACATAAACGCTAATACAAACGGCAGCAAAGTACTGACCAAGGTGAGATCAGAGGACGGGGTCAGCTCAAATTTCTCTCCAGCCAAAATAGTTTTGCATATTTTGCAGCCACAGAGGTGTTGCCTTACTGGCCTGTCGTAAATCCTTTGGCAGGACTGTTTGGTTGTGTCCCCACATCAAACCGGTGGGGAACCGCATGTGAGAATACAACAACAAAAAACTAAAACAAAAAAATCGAGTTTTCTTTCGATAAACTTCAATCTCGCACGAAATGTAGCTATTTCACACCAGCAGAGGATGTTTTGACGCAGTGGTGTGTCACATGGAGCCTATAGGTGATTGTGGCTAAATAGTTAGGCCTTTTTGTTTATATTGTAACATTAGTGATTTCCACCTGGAGAGACATTAAGCGTTTTAGGGTGATATTACTACCAGTCTTGGGCTATATTCGATGGGTTGAAAATATCAGAAACAAAGATCTTTCCACCATCCAGGACAGAGGACATCTGGCTGTCTATCCCATTTATAACGTAATCTCTTGTGGCTAACGTTGTCACTGACGTTAGCTAGCTATCGATGCTACTGATAGCGGTTTACTGCGGTCATCATCACAGGACGTGGAAGTTAAACAACACATGTCGAAACGAAAATGGTTTCAAATGCTGTCATGTTTCCCATCTTTGACCACCGCAGGAGCAATCTGGCTGAGCTCTATCGTTATCGACACACTTGATCGGATAGCTGCTGTTTTCGCAACCGGTTACTCGCCAACGCTAACGGGACATTCTCAGTAAATCACACGAAAATAAGCTAAAACATATAACACTCGTCATTATATTATAGATAGGTTATTAAAGAAGGCATTTACCTGAGCTGATGGATTCCCGTCAATCGTCACTGGCTGTCAAATAACATACAACGGAAATCAGCTTTCATGAACCCCCTCCTTTTTACTTCCCCAGAGCTCTACCCAATCAACAACTGAGACGCTGGAACGACGGACCAATCAAAATGCACAATTGGCTGGAAAGGCCCATATCCCGCCCACTTTTATGTAAATAAACAGTTCGTGTCCAACGGTTGTTAGGGGACAGAACCAGTCGATCGATGATTGGATAAAACATTGACATAGCACGTTAACCTATAAATACAAATGAACTTGTGTGCGTTTCAATCGGACTTCGACGTGATGGGACGATGTTACGATGAAGACTTGACGCAATAAGCGGTGTGCTAATATGCTATTTAAACTGTTTTACACCAATTCGATTATTTATCAGACCTCTGTGCTCCACTGTACCTTAAAAGGTGATTGAATCAGGACAGAAAAACTTTAATTGATTTCATGCCCACAAAAGCAGAGTAGCCATGATGATAACACATATCCATCTCACAGTGGTTACACATATCAATCCAATAGGAAGTATGTTAATAACATTATACTGTATGTCAAAATGTAGTAAATACTTCTTTTAAACACCGAGCTTACCTGTGAAAGTAAAAGTAAAGAAACATCGCCCCCTTGTGGGCAATACCAACAAAATCGCAAACAGCCTTTACTGTATTTGGCCCATATTTCAAAATAAGGCATACACATTTTATTTTCAGATGTATATTAAGAAAAAAAGAAGAAAATCAAACAATTCTTTTTAAAATACATAATCTTTATTGTGAGGTGAGTGTCCAGTAATAGGATTACAGTTCGGCAATGGGCTTGTGGGGCCAGTAGGGGTGTTTGACCTTGTCCAACTTGGTCTCCGGGAAGGTGTCGTTGAGGTCCTGAATGGTCATCTGGTCGAAGGGGATCATGTTCTTAAACTTATCCAACTAAGACCAAACACAAAAGAAGAGAAAGAGAGACAGAAAAGAAAGGGGGGAAAAAACAGTAAAGTTTTAAATACAGATTTTCTAAAGTCATCCATGAGGCAATTTCAGCAACTAATGCAACCGTCTCACCTCTTTCTCATACTGAGCAATGCGGCCCTTAGATGCTTCAATGTAGGACAATGCACTTTTGTTCTGTTTGGGAAAAGTGAAAAAGTTACGCCTGACAAAACAAACAACAGCAAATCATATCGCTTAAATTTACTTAAAATGAATTCCAGTTGTGTTGTCTATTTCTCTTTGCTTTATTTTACAACAGCGGCTGTTGTGTTTCTGTTGTGGGTGAATTTTATAATTGTTGAACAATAAAAATTCTCACTGTAGTTACATAAATACACGATTGCCAATTCTGGCTTAACTGTAACAGTTTTCAAACTGAAAGTCAACACATTTTACAACAGTACAGTAAAGCTGAGATCCAGGCAACACATGGATTTGTTTGATGTAATCACTTACAGCTTCAGCCTCCTGTGCGTTGATAGAGCTCGTCTGTGTGTCAACGGGCTCTGGGATCTGCAGGGCTTTGAACTGCGTGTAGGAGAAACATTTATGATTTACCACTCAAACGCAAACCAACAAACACTAAACAAACGATTTAAATTATGATTCTGCTGTAGAACCACCAGCCAACACATTATTTATGCAGGAGGACCAAAAGTGAATTTTAGCTGCAACCCACAATTGTTCACAAGCAGTGACACCCTCATTGCTGTTCAGACAACGAAGTCATTTCAGCAACTGAATAAGCCAGTCGAGTAAAGCTCACCTTCTTCTCAAACTCATCGACCATCCCGGCTTTGGCCACCGCGCCCCTATAGTAACTCCAGTCAATGGCTACAGGAGCCTCTGGCAGGGAAGTTAGTCTAGTATAAATACATAAGACAGAGTTTAATAAATGACAACGAAGGCACAGCGAGCAAACTAAAAATGATATCCAAGTATCAAATCAGTACGGAAAGTTAACATGAATGGGAAATGTGTTGATGAAAATGTTTAAAGACGAGCTACGGCGAGCAACTTAATAGCTACAGTGTGTGCAAGACAAATACTGTAGATTACAGTTCTTCCAGAAGAACAATTAAAAGCCCAATGCAGATAACAGATAATGAGGACCTGATAAGATGCATAAAAGAAACAAAGAATAAAATGTCAGTGGCGCTAATTTACGCTATTTAAGTCAATGTCCCTCAAACATGTCATAATGGGTATAAACAGCTCTGTAGGCTGATGCCATTTTGCTTGTCAGCAAGAAAACGCATCGACCACAGAGCAGTATTGATTTCAATTAATATTCAGTCACACTGTTGTGTTCTCTCACTGCGTATTAAACAAGAATGAAGTTACACTATAACACTGAAGTTGACTTCAGCATGTTGACTTTTTTTAAAGGTGTAAAACTTACTTGGCAGCAATGGCATCAGTGCGGGTCTTCAGTGCGTTGAACATGCCCCTCTGGTTGGGTGGAATACGCTCAGCAAATGCCACCCAGTCAATGGCCTTCAGGGCTACACGACGGCCTGCCATCTTGACTGTCTGAAAAGACAGAAGGAAATTTTGTTCAGTCCAGACCAACCCACAACAATAATAAAAAAAAAACAACATAAAGAACAATCCAAATGTGTGTTTACGTGCATATGCTTTCTAGCAAAATCTAATAAAGTCTAGTACAACAGCACTGCAATAAATCCTACCTTCATGACGATTTAAATGTTTAATGTAAGTTTATGTTGCACCTATTGAAGAGAAAGGTTCACTTACTAGCTATTTTTTCACTTTACCTACTCCATTTTTATTGGTGAGGGTGGATTAGATACTATAAACACCTATCAGTTGAATACAATTCAGCAGCACCAAAAACGCACATATACAGCTTTCTAAAAAAAGACCATAAGATTGAGTCAACATCTCTCTAAAACAAAAGGTTTTAACAAAACTTGGAACATTGTAACCTTCATGGGGGTAGGATTTAATTCACAGCTGTGTATTAAGACTACATTAGCTTTAGCTATGTGTACTTTATTATTAACTGAATGTATGTGGGCAGGTTATAAGGAGCCAGTCTCTTCAGCGTTTCAATGATCATGTGTGGCAGGTGTAATTATAGAGGTGTGTCATTGTACTTACACCATGTCATTTACACTAAGTAGTGATGTACATGGAAGAACATTTACATGCTGCTGACAAAATGGTTGTTTAATTTTAATGATTTGACTCCAGGACCTAGCTCACGATGAGAGAGTTTGACGTTTGTGTTGAAGCCGCTAAAAAGACATGGATGCAATTTATAGATTGTGACGTGACCAATTAAAAAGGCTGAGCGACTGCAAGTGCTAAATGGCAAACAGTGTTTTTAATAACTAAAGTAGAAGATAAGATGGTTAAAAAAAAAAGCGGCAATCAATGACACGGGGCCCTTGACATTTTGTTCAATACAATACCGCTGCAAAACTAGCTAACCGTAGCTAGCTCTGTTAGCCTGTTAGCCAAGGTCAGAGAAGCTTCTCCGTAACGCCAGGGTTTTCACAAAACACCGCGTGAACGTCAAGTTTACTTCTGTAAGTCGTGCACAACGGTTAATGTGTGAGCGACACAAATCATTATTAAAACATATTTTTATTAGATATTCTTTCATTCAGTAAACCGCCCGCTAGTGTACTCACCTCGCTGTACCAAGAGCAACGTTAGCCTGTGACAGGACGGAGCAGCGGAAGTGCTTTTTCTTCGTCGGGAACAGGAGCAGCAGAGAGCCCGCCCCCGCCCCCGCCCCCGCCCCCGCCCCCTGCCGGACGGACAGGGAACATACATATATACTGCCGTCATTTCTTCGTCGCCAGCTGTTACATCTGATTCTGCAACTTTATGATTTACTGTATATCTGCACTTGAGTGCTTTATGATGGAAAATGTAAATAAAATATATTTTTTTGTCTATAAAGGCGACACAGAATTACTTTCAGTTGAGAATTATGGAGACGAGAACAAAGGAGCGTGCATTAGGAAATGAGCAATGTTGTTTTTTCTCTTTAAAAATACAACCAGTGTTAAACACTGTCTGAGTTCATATATCCTAGTTAAAAACGTCAGTTGGGCCATTTAAAATATTTATTTTTATTTTTATCTAGCTGATCATTTATTTCGCAATATTTACAAAACTATAATAACAAGCACAGGTGAATATCGGCTTCTCGGTGGGGGGCAGCAGTGATATGACCTACACCACAATTTAACAATTTCACTAAAACTGTCTTTTTGGAAATATCTTTTCTACTGGATAGTAGGTATGTGTGTGTATCTACAGAAAGTGCCCGTTGTATACACGTTTGTATGTCTTCTTTGGGACAAATGTGCGTTGGTTTTCAACACGTCCGTAATGATGTGATGGGTTTAATGTTAGATTAAACAATATATTATATGTATACATGCATACAGGATTCAAATTATTTGTTGTAAAGCAATACAAATGTGTTGTGTGCTAACGAAGACATACAGTCGTGTTAAGATATTGCAAATCCTTTTTACTTTTACAGAAAACGGGTTTAACTGATATTTTCATATTAGACTCACTGAAATCTCGCCGACAATTTATTTCCAAAGTGTTTAATGTGTCAATTAAAGTCAACACGCTATTTTGAATTAAAGTTGTGCAATATAAACGTATTGGAAAAATGACATACTTATTGGACCATTTTCAAATGAGATATTAACAATTATGTGGGTCAGGCGATGAGGTTTCGGGCAACAATGGTGGAAGTTTGGCGTGCCAAGAAAACATAGCTCTCATGAAGAAAATACTTTAATAAACACGTCTGAGTCTGTGCTACCTTTGATAAAGTCATATTTCAAACCTTCAGACTCCTGCTCCGCTGCATCAGGCCTAAACTCTAATATTTGAGACATTCTTCACATAAAAACAACAAGAAAACAGTGAATCAACCACTTTCATGTCTTGTATAATGTTTATTTACTAAAATCAGTTTTTACAAGTAACTGAACATTTATAGAGTGATGTATGTACACAGTACAGATACAAAGATATTCAATAAATACCACATTTCCTGCCGCTCTCCAAGCGAGGCTGCAGGGCTTTATGAACACTACACATTTTATTTACATTTACAGCGAAACTCCTCAAAAGAAACTCTATCATCACTCCCGTAAAGGCCACGTTGTGAGAGACAATATCTAATACATGTTGTTTTTCTAAAATATAATTTTGCTCCGTGTTTATAAAATATAGAAATCGTGGCAGGAACTGCCGTAAGGAAAGACTAACATTCAAACAGCAACTCTGGGCAAACTGCAGTTTCGCCAGAAACAGTCAATGCTGAATGAGGAGAAATATTTCAAGTGATACACACTGGTCTTAAGGCACTGACACCGTTTAAGTACTTTGCTGTTGCTTTTAAACATCCCCCCCCCGCGCGCGCGCTTCAGTAGATCATTGCCTTCACGTCTGGACACACTGTAAATGTCCACTTTCACAAACTGCGGAGGACGGACTGGATTGAGATATTTAAGGCATGTCGTTTAACAACCTGACATTTACTTTTGGAGTATTGCCTCAATGACTTCGGCCTGTGAGTCCACAATCCCCAGAACTGGACACTTAAAATGAGCAGAGCCAGGGAACTCACTCAGTCCAAATA
This sequence comes from Nannoperca australis, assembly GCA_036023655.1. NCBI lineage: Eukaryota > Metazoa > Chordata > Actinopteri > Centrarchiformes > Percichthyidae > Nannoperca > Nannoperca australis. Next base: position 29,480 of record JAVQJD010038582.1, on the reverse strand, counting down.
CGCACACAGTTATATATCAAAATGTGTCCCGTTTATTCATAATTTGTTTTCTATTTTGGAGGTTAGAGCATTTCTCTAAACTCCAGGTTGAAAAAAAACAAAAAAGAAAACCGAAATATTTTCCCAGATGTAGAAAACGCACCATAATTAACCGTGACATAATACCCTTTTCTCTTACTGTAAAACCACACATAGCCTACCGACACAGTGATACTAAGACAAATAGTACATCCCATAAGTGACGGGTCCACTGAACAGTCCCGGGACGGGCATACTGGGCCTCGGGAAGGCGTTTGACGGGCCCCACGTCGGAGAGCCCATGTGCGCTCCGAGGGGGAACGGCAGCGCGAAGGCGGGCAGGACGGGCTTGGAGGCCAGTTTAAACTTTTCCAGCTCGGCCTCCTGCAGTCTCTTGGCTTTGGCCCTCCTGTTCTGAAACCAAATCTTGACCTGCGTCTCCGTCAGGTTGAGCGAGTTGGAGAACTCGGCTCTCTCCGCGATGGAGAGGTACTGCTTCTGGCGAAACTTGCGCTCCAGCGCGAGCAGCTGGGAGGTAGTGAAGGGCGTGCGAGGTTTCCTGTTGTTTTTGTGTTTCCTTAAAGTACACGCAGTTGGACTCGAGCTCCCTGTTAGGAGACAATCACAAAGAAAAGAAAAAACTGAGGTTAGATTCAATGTAAGCGCTTGCAGTCGGAGAACCTTGATCGCCGGCAGGTGAACACATGAACCTTCAATTCAATTTGAACCCTTCGGGTGCAAACGCGACCACGACACAGCCAGTAAACACACCCGTCGGGCTTTGTTTTTGTTGACAAATCAAACGTCCACGTCAATCTGCATCGTAAACCGATCGCGTTCAGTCGTGAGAAACCTTAATCGTAAGGTTTAATCACGCTGTCACCCTCGTGGTTTAATGCACACATCACCTGTATCTGCTGGTCAATATTTAATATATTTAGAAATATAAAGACTAAAACTACAGGAAAGTACAACCTGGCAAATAACTAATGCTTCACATGCTCAGTTGCACAACACGTCGCCATCATTCACTGCAGTTTGAAAGACAACAAAAGGCAACATGCAATAAATACATGTAATAGTCTGTAGAGCTATGGGCAATATTCATATTATACTGTAACACAACAAGAGGATTATAATGTTGTCTAACTCTAATCTAATAACACTTGATATTCTTTTCAGTCGCGATTATCGACAGTAGACGATAAATACATGCAGAGGGTGCTTGTTTTAAAGTTTGTCAAACTCTCAGAACAGCAGAGGGACGGACTTACGGGACGGAGTGGAAAAGGAGGACGTCTGGAACCAAGTGCTCTGATCTTTCTCACAAAATTGCGGACTGTCCTCGCTGGAACTACTGGAAACACCCTGCGAGCTCTCCGCGGAAACCTTCCTCTCCGCGTAAAGAGTCCTCGGAGAGAACGGCGCGCACTGGCCGGCCACGGGCTTCGGCAGGACCACGGCTAAGTCTGAGGGAGAGTAAGAAGTCCGACAGGTGGTCTTTTTGGAAATCAACGACTCGACGCTAAACGGGAGGCTGCTCCGCTGCACTTTGTATCCTTTCTCGGTGGTCATGTCTTTAGGCTGAAGTTCCTCGCCCTCCGTGTCGCTCTCCTCTTTGTGATGAAGCTGTTTGGCGTCTCGGGACGGCGACCCCTGCGCGGGATTCATCGTGACGCGAGGGGATGGGGCCATGCACCTCCGTGTGGCCCGTTCAGAGGAATGGAGTCGCAGAGGTGTACGGTGTCCAATGTGCGTCTCCGCGCTGACAGCAGTGCCCGGTAGCCTCTGCGCGCTGTACGGGGTCGTCTATAAAAGGACAGGGGCTGTTCCCCACGCCCCGCTCGCACCAATCGGCTTGTCGAGTTGGCCCCGTGACGTCTCCCCAGTGCGGTTTTGATTGGCCCGCTGCCTTCCAGGGAACATCAAGAGGCCTTTGAAAGGAAGGAGAAGTTAATCATACAGACCCCATGCGGCGCGGGGCCATTGATGGCCCTCACAAAGTAGCTCAGACCAATTTTAGCGCAATTAACCAGTGGGGAGGACTCTCTTGACCATTTACACCCATTAGCCGGGCGCTGTATCGGTACCATTCACCGAATTATTCCCCTACTGTAAAGCTGAGGCAGGAACTAAAGAGTCACATGTCGATATCAAAGTCACACTTTTATCAAAGAAGGAGAAAAAGAAAAAAAATACAAGTTTAAGACCTTAAAATTTTAAGTGCACAAATTAAAATATAGCAGACGGAAATGCATTTGTAACAGGCAGCACAAAGCAATAACAAGAATGAAAACGAGTAAAAGAATTAAATCTAATCAAGTGAGAAAAGGTGCGCAACCAGAATAGAAATTGATTAGGTATGAGTGTTGGTCACACAGCATTACAGCAATTTAAGGCCTGTCATGAGCTCTCCTCGCTTCACAATGGCCTCAGCTGAGACGCAACAGGCGTTTTCTTTCTCCAGGTCATACTATTTAATAAGCCAGACAAGTTGTGCTTTGCAAGGCGCCAGGCTCGGCAGGATCAAAAAGGAAGATACCTCGGGGAGAAAAGGCAACGGTTAACTCCACTTAACCAATTGTCCTCCAAATATTTCATAGTCCACTGCATGGAGCTGGGAGGAAGCAGGCGCGGACGGTTAACTGTTTCACGTCTAGTCTCAAATTGAAAACATTTTGACATATTTTATCAAACGTTTACAAAATCGTCTTTATTAAAATTACAGAAGCACCACCAAGGGCTTAAAGCAGCAGGAGTCTAAAAAGTAACAGAGTTGAGTTAAGTGAATTTATTTGAAGGAATCGTGGGAACATGTTTGTGCCATTACTGTGCATCATCTGCTGTCACTTTTCTGATAACTGGTGAATTCATGAAGTCAGTATTCAGAAACATATATATTATCACCAAAATGTACTCAGAGTATCAAAAGTACTATTCAGAGTGTCATCATATTTTTGGATATTACTCTTGCTACTTTATGAGCAGTTGGACAGTTAAATGTATAATACATATTTTGTGTGTGAGGGTTGGGGTGAGTTAATCAAGTGTTTTGTAAATAAAGTCTGAATCTGCAAAGCAACTAGTAACTAAGATGTATGTAGTGGGCTAAAAAGTATGAGATTTGCCTGTTAGCTGTAGTGAAGTAGAAGTATAAAGTTGCATAAAAAAAACTCAAGAAAGTACCTCCAAATTGTACTTATTGTACTCGTGCGGCTGTTGTTGTCCGTTCGGCTCTGCTTTATCACATAATAATTATTTCCCTCCGAGACGCTCGTTGCTGTGCAAACAGGAGGCCTAAACTCCCCGAAACTTCAAGTCGTCTGTAATCTAAATTCTTCCCTTTCAACACGCCGGTGCTGATATCACATTAGATGCATCAGCCGCTCACTGTGGCCTCCTGGACATCATCAGTCCAACCCAACACAAGACCCCCACTGAGAGCTCTGCAATCATCAACACTATCAAATGGACAGTTAAAAAGCGGTTAAGTGAGAAGATGTCTCGACACCGCCCTCTTTTACTCCACCAAATTACTTTATTAGTCCTCTTCGTGCTTGATTGCTTAATTGGATGAAACTATGAATAATTAAACCATTAGACTTGCCTCGTTTAAAAACCACAACTAGTTGGTTGCAGCCTTGTCTTACGGCATCTGACTGTCATGCATGTTGAAATTAGGTGTAGTTTCCGTAAAACATAAAACAAAAGATCGTTTGATTGACAAAATTCTTTACTGAGATCACTAATGGTCGGCCCCTTGAAAGCCCTCAGGTGCAAAGAACAATTTACCCCTCGTCAGGTGAGAGGCACAGCTTTGGTTGATGATTCAACTTGAGTGAATCCTGATGTTGAGTCAGCTCCTTCATTTTCTATCTGACAAAGCTGGCCCTCTGTTTCCCGACACGCCGGGGCCTCTCGTCACCCAGCTGGTTTGGGTTTAAATCCCAGCGACCGTGTACCCTTCCCTCTATCTCATTTCCATAGTGTCGTGCTAGAAGGGGATGAGAGTCGGCCTGCGGAGCACACGGAGTCATACGGAGATTCATCCGATACAGGTACACCCAGAGATAAATCTACACAAGATGTACAGTTTCTTCTCTTCTCCTGGTGTTCGGTCCAGTGTATTTAGCTTCGGGGGCCCCTTCTCCCCTACCCCAAAAGACATTTCTGTAACAGCATGCAGGCGAGTGAACTGTGTCAGAAGGTGTTAGCGAGTTTGAAAGCAGATCCGTCCTTCAAGGTCAGAGCGAGCTCGATGGGAAGCACTTTCCCCTCAGCTGGCACTGGAAATGAAAACCTTTTCACTTTTTGTACATGCGGGGGCCATTTTCAATACTCACATGCTTCGATAGAAACCACTTAGCCGGTTCATAAAGTGCAGGGGTCAAGTGAGAGAGCAATTCTATTCTGCCCACAATGTGATTCTCATACCACACGTTTGTTTTCTTCGTCCAAAGATCGATTTCTAAACGAGTCAATGCCGGGCTCTTCAGGTGCTCCGGCTGATGAACTCAGACTTTGTGGGAGTGCAGGAGAGCTGGTGTCTGTCCTCCATCAACAGTTTGTGAATTCCCTGCTGTAGCGAGGCCCTCTGACAAACAAACAGATCATTTAGAGGAGCGAGCGAGCCATGGAACCCAATCCCTGTGAGATGTGTCGACAGTGGCACAAAGACCTGTAGCTACAGGCCTCAACGAGACGGACACTTCGCTGACATGACAGTGCAGAGTAGATGAGGACAGGCGAGTGTGCGCCGACACGTCACTCACACGCACTGCTCTCACTTTTCTTGTCTGAGAGCAGCAGAAGGACGGAGGAATATTGTGCTAAAGTTGCACAAAGTTGTCCAAAGATGTTAGGTGTAAGACAGGAACACTTCTGTGCGGAGGTTGAGTCTTCATTTCGGCATGAAAGTGAAAGGCAACAATCTATTTTTTCAATATTTGAATGTTCTGCCTCTCTGAAAACCTCGACACGTGTGCCTTCCTCACATAAGGTGACCAGCACGGCACTCTCCGTTTAACAGCAGTTTAAATAGCTGTTCTTAGGGTTGCCCACCGCTGTGGAAAAATATCTTGACTTTTCATTTGACTTAACAAGTTGATCCAATCCACATCAGACTGGCTTCAATCCTGCACTTAAACGCTGGTTTGACATTTTCTGCCAAAGCCACTTCCTCTTGTGGCATCAGAGTGCCCTGTGTTTGAATGCAGGGTAATGAGGGAAATATTCTTGCCGTGCTGAAGTGAAGGAAGCAAATTGCCTTCATCATGGCTTCTTTTTTGGGACTATAAAAAAGCATTTTGGGGGACGGAGCTGCTGTTTTTAACTCCAACCTAAACACAACACGGTCTATTTCTTTCGACTGGTGGAATTTGCAGTTTTGAAGTCAAGCTGAAATTAATGTTTGCTCATATACCGATGGGTACACCTTTAACACGGTCCCACTCTTGCGTCGTCAGAAACAGATGTTTTCGTTGAGAGGGTTCCTCCTGAACTCTTCTGCCAATAGAGGTCGTTAAGGAGAAAAACCACAAGAGGTGACAATGCAATTGGCAATTTTGTCTGGCTTACCGTCGGCCATAGAAATCCACATTCTTGAGGAAAGTCTAGAGACAATGCGAGTGGGCGAGTTAGATTGAAGACTGGGGACGAGGAACTTTGTGCGGCTACTCTGTGGTCTCATTCACAAACCGAAGAATGTCGCCACAATCTCATACGCTCTTAGCAGCCAGAGCCGTGATGCAGTGGATTTGAGAAAAAAAAAGAAAAACCTCAAGGCAGCAGCATCAATTTTCTCTTTTATTGCTGGCTTCAAATCCCAGCAAGGCCAAAACCAGCAACTATTGTATAAATTACAGCAATTTGGCATATATTATGAAATCTTTTCTTCTGCACGTCATAAAAATGTATTAGCTGGTATTTCAGCTGGAGGAGGAAAAAATGTAATTTGTTGTAACAAATTTTCTTTTTTTGTTGTTTCATTTCATCTTTACATTTAAAAAGACTTTAAATGAGATGATAATTCACTCTTTATAGTTGATTGTAGGTACATTTACAGTTATCAAATTCCACTGAATGATACGGATATATAACATTGAGCATTTGTAGATGTATCATTTTATTGCACTGGAAAGGAAATTAAAACAGTATTAATCTCTGTGGCTGATAAAAGCACTTGATGTAAAAAAATAAAAAAATAAAAAATAAAAAAGCAGAAGCAGTTTTATAATTGAATTGAATTGTCTTTTCACAAGGTAACCTCCTGTTCACACACATCTAAATGTGTCGCAGTTAATAGTGTTTCCGTTTGGTTACTGGGCATTTAATATCAGTGCTTCGTAAAATGTAATACTGATTTTTTGAAGGAAATCTTAACCGGCAGATACAGATAATATTTGGGTTAAATTGATGTTTTTCCATATTTGTTGCAGGACTGCTGCATTTTGAGAACACATTCAATTCGCTCAAACCATAACTTCCTTGAATGCTTTTTAACGATGAGAAAAATTGTACACTTGTTTCAGCCGTCATTTCTTAATCTAACTCGTCATATAAATCTTTTATAGTCAACAAAAGTGTTCAAGTCAAAGCAGTTGAATCCAGTGCAGATCCAAGTTGGCAGTGCCTGTCTGATAGTAATAATGTTATTGGAGGCACAAGAGGTCAGAACAAATGTGTGTGTTTGAATATCCTGAGATTACAATTTCAAAGTCCTCCCCATGAGAAGGCGAACAATGGAGAGGGTGGGAAGTAAAAAAGCGGGGTCTCTTTCAAATAAACAAGCATGAGTTGATCCTGAATAGGGCTGCTACCGAGCAGCCGGATTGGTTCTCAGAAGATCGAGAGCAGCGACTGTGCAGGCTCTCCTCCTCCTCCTCCTCCTCCTCCTCATCCCGGACTCCCAAACTCACTGGTGTAGTAAACACAAACAACCTGATAAAGCCTCACAGCTATAATTTAGGACATTGCTCCATTTCTTTATCCCACCTTTTATCTCTTCTGTACTCCCCTTTCTCTCCCGCTGAACAGAGCGTGGACGGGAAAGGAGATGGGGGGTAAGAGCTCCCCTTTTCTGTGCTATTGCTTAATGAGCCTGAAAATACAATTGCACTGTTCTGACTGTGAAGGTAGCCTGCAGCCTAGTGTAAATTAGCAGCGTGAGGAAGCCCAGAGGGCTGAGTCTTGCTGAGCGGCCAGAATGGAGGGACGTGGTGAGAGGGGAAAATCCTGTTAGGGCAGTGCATGTGGAGGAATCACGGTGCGTTTTCAACCTGACTGGAGGCAGTAGGGCCACTTGTTGCAGCGGCAAACCCCAGCTCCCTGGCAGTCTCGCTGCTGATGTGTGAGAGTTAGTGAGGCTGCACCACAGTATTGGCATCTATTATATAAGATGTCAGTTGTTTGTCACATTTCAAACCCATAATTCCAGTTAGTTCCACACAATGGCCCTTTTGAGCCGCTACTATAATCATCATTCAATTTAATTTTCTTTTCTTCTGTAGATTCCAAAGAGAGAGTCTCCCACATTGCATATGTCCTCTCGTGAGCTCAGGGTGCTCTTTTGACCGCTCCGCTAGGCATCTGCTGCCCATAGCCTGCCTATATCTGCATTCTAATGCACATATCCTGCTGGGATGTTAACTTTAGGCCCTCAGTAATTGATGGCTTCCACACTTCAGCTGAGTCCCCCCTTCTTCCTTCTCCCTGCCGATTGTTGGTATATCTCTGTGGTTTGGGGGTCTTTCAGTCAACCATTGTTCTTTTATGGAGGAATTATAATAGACTAAAGGAGAGGGAGAAAAGAGAAAGAGGGGGGTGGAGGGAGCAGGGGAGGGGAGAAAAAGAGAGTCGCTGCTGATATTTAGTGAACTCCGAAGGGGGAGTTTTCATTCTCATTCTGCAAGTTTGGCACATGCCTTCTGTTACTAAGTGGCAGTGCACTGAAAGAGAGCCTTGCATTTCCCATTCTGCGGCTCTGCTAGGTGCCTAGACTTACAACCCTGGCAGCTGTTGGGCCTTCTATGCAGCTATAGACTCCTCTCCACAGGTGAGCTCCCCTACCAAACTCCCAGTCTCCACTTCACTCAATAGGGCCCTTTTCAAGTCTTTTATCAGCGGGGAGAGCCTGACTTTGTGTGTGCCACTCACAGAACCACAGTTCCTGGTTCTTAAGATTGCAATTAATGTTATTCATTGTTACACGTGCAGTTTAATTCAGCACGGCAGAGAGATTAATGTCTTATTTTAGAGTCATCTTCTCAGGCTCAAATGAATGCAAGACGTTCGCAAGTTTGTGTAGACGGTAATTATAATACCCACAAACAAACACAAGCATGGAAACAAACAGTGTGTCTGTGGCAAAGAAATTGGACCTTTTTTCCGAGGCTTATCTCAAGTAATCAGCTAACAGAAACAAAGCCGTGAAAATATAGTACAGCACATTTGAAGAACAATAAAAATATTTATCCCAAATTTGCCACAACACTAATGTTGCATACAATATATGTTTATATGATACGATAGCCAAAGTGGCCAGTGGTTGGGTCTGTACTGGGTCTATGGCCACAATTGCTTTAAAAGCTATTGGCTTCATCGGTAAACCACTCTAAATGATGTTGTTGTTTTGGTTTGGGCAGGTTTCAGCACCTTCTTTCTTCTGAATTCAGTGGCAGAATATTCTGTTGTTTATTTTCTTCCTTTCTTTTTCTTTTTTCTTTCTCTGTGATGCGAGCTGTTACATATTACTCCTGAGGTGTGGTGCCTCTTCCCTCAAAGGCCTCCACTGTTTCCCCCAAACTGCTGCCAAGCTGGGCTATCTTTTCATTTGGTTACTTAAGTGTAATTGCTCCCCTTTGAAGCCTCAGAGAGGCAAATCATTTGCTTTGGCCCCGGGGCAGTAATGGTCACCAAGCCAGCGACCCCCTCCCGGTCCGAGAGCGTCGGAGAGACCGCGAGAGGCCAGCTCCCATACGGAGAAGAAATAATACAGCCAGGGCCGCTCAATTTCACCTCCCTTTTCATCCCATTCTTTGAAAACTTTTTATTAACAACAGCTTTCTCTCTCATACCGGGGCGCCAGGAGAGGGGAGGAGAGAAGGCCGCGAGGTGGGGAGGGAAGGGGGGGGCTGGTGGTGGCATGAGAGGATATCGGCAGTGGGGAAGGAGGGCGGGGGGGCTGTCCCCCTGTAGATGTCTGCCGGATTCTCACACACTCACACGCACAGACCCACGCACATACACACATCATCAGTAGTGACAGGTCAAGGAGGCATTGAGAAAACAGCCCCCCCCCCTCCCCCTTCCATCTCCCCTATGGTTCACACTGCTAAACAGGGACTCATGTTTCATATGCCACAGGCCTCAGCGCTCACACACACGCACACACGCACAGGCACACAAACACACACACACACACACACACACACACACACACACACACTAGGATTCCTGATCCATGGAAGCTTGTCAGTGTGTTTGCTAATATGAACATGTAACTGCATTTATACAGGCATAATGTTTGGATATATACACATGCGTCAGTATACTTGATTGCCTTATTGAACGTATGAGAGTGTATTTGACTTGATGCCAGAATGCCCTCTTTCAACCTATGACAGGCCGCGGAAATATACAGCAACATAGCGCACAAAGACCCCATTTAATGCCGAAAATTACTCCTGCACTTACTGTAATTGTCACAATTCTGAGCACATTGACATTGTAATCTCATAATAAGGTAATGGGGAGCTGAAACTGTGTACAGGAGTGCGATTAGAAGGGTGTAGCTCAGCAAAAAGGGGTTAAATGTCAGGGGATAATATTTTCTTGTCCAGAGGGATTGCATGTTGCATGTTTGTGTTTTTGGAAGGTTGTATGGATGAAACCAACCAGGCATACATAAAGCTGATACCTTATCTCTACACCACGCTGTAACCTTTTAAAACAAATATAACAAAACTCCTCTCTAAGGAATCGCCATGCTTCAAATATAATACTGTACTCTGACACCGTAGCACCACAGAGAAAAGGTGAAACATACTTATAGAAGAAAAAAAGTTGCATGAGTTATCTTCAAGACACTGTGGAGCCAAATCGATGTGGACAGGCGTCCATAAAAAACCAACCTGGTTATGAATGCTGGGTTTTACTTGTATCATTTTGACTTTGAGGTTTTTAAGAGAGAAGCATTCCCTGCAGTCAAGCCAGATGGTAACAATTCTTAGACATATTACGAGCTGCTCTCTGCCAAATAGCATACCTTTGGGCTATGTTTTCAGTGGGCTATAAAAGCCAATAATGTAATTTTGATCTATTTTATCAGATATCACCCCGGCCTGGGCTACGTTTATATAAGACAAAGTTTAAAACAGGACAGGAATTCTCTCTGTTTTGCTTTTCACTCTGTAAGTGCACAATTTTCAATATCTGACCCGTTGCGTGGCTCTGCTTGTTTGACTTCTGCGATTAACTGAAATGTGGAGCGAGCCAAAATGGTGAGATTAGCCTCCATGCTGTCAGGCATATTGCACTGGGCATGTGTAAAAATACACGTTACTATAGGTGCGTGGTTGTCCACAAAATGACTTGTGCAAGCCAGCACAGAGAGAGAAGAGGGGATCCTTTGTGGAAGCACTTAAAAAGTCAGACCTTGACATCTCTTAATGTAACGATGACACAGTAACAAACTATCCGAGCGTTGCACCACACTCCCCCGTGGTCTGCCATCCACTCCATGACTCACAGCTGACCTTGCAATAACTTTCCGGCGCTCCTACAGACCCATTTAGGAAATCTTGAGGGACTGTCATTTTCCACGTAAGATGGTATAACACTAAACACACCTGAAATTCTGTGTGAACTCGCGTAAACACGCACACTTACACAGAACAACAGAGCCGAGGGATTATATCCCATCTGCGGGTACTTCTACCCCCAGAATGTCTGCAGAATATAATTGCCCCAGAAAACAACCACAACAAGGTGGGACGATCGAGGACATTAGCTCAGGTTTTCCATTGTGAAGCTTGTTGTTTTCTTCTCCTCTGATAACATGCACAACTGGAGGCCTGCTGTGTGGAATTACTTGCGCTAATGGCGCTAAACACTTTTGTTGCAGGAAATCGGACAGCCGCGCTGTAACTGCTAAAACAGTGATTAAAAAACCCAAATTGCATCATGATGTTGGGCAATTTAGCAGAGAGAGAGAGGGGAAAATAAGTGTTCCAAATGAAGCGAATGGGATTACTGACCAGTTATGGGATGTGTAAACTTATCTCGTGGAGCTACAGTCTCGTCTTTTGGATTTCTACAAAAAACATACGATTTTAAAATAACTTTTCCAAATCTGAAGCTGCTAGTAAAGTCTAATTACAGATCACGATATTAACTCTGTAATTTGCTCGTCTGTGGGGTCATTAAGTGTCTCCCCGGCTTGGTTTAATGTGATACAAACTGCCGTTAATGAGACAAACAGTTAGATGTAGTTATGCATGGCTGACTGTTGGCTGTGGACGCTGTGAAGACTAAACAAGTCAATTTGAGATTTTTTGGTACTCTGTAGGTGAGAATCATTGGCTGGATGAGGTGTATTAAGTGTGTTTTAGATTCGTTTGTTTAGCAATAATTAAAGGTGGAGTATGAATACTTAATTAACAAGGAAGACGGGGATGATGAACAATTAGAGAAAAGCCATTACTGCATCAGTTAGGTGATAGTGAAAACAGGGAGAAACTGTTTGTGCACGCACCAGCTTTTAATCATATCTGACCTTTTCAAGAAACGTGGTTTTAATTTAACATCAGAGGGAGAAAAGTACAGTGTGTGTTATTCTGAGGTTTTATCTCCTTACAGTCATATCCCCTCGTTGCTTGTGGTGCTCGTTAAAAGGCATTGTCGATAACAAACACAATTTTCCTGTGATAAACTGAGTACGACAGGAGGGCCTTATTGAGCAGTCTGCACAAAACTGTCTTTGTCTCTCATCTCCAGCGGCCAGTTACAAAGCCGAGCTTCCCCCCGACGACTGAAGTCTGAGTTAACTAAACATTTTTTTCTCTTTATCCCCTTTTCTCTCTGTGAATTTGTGGTCGTGTGCAATCCTTTAACGAGCTCCATCTTTGACCTGGGTTGTATGTTTCCAGAGATGTCATGTCTTGTAAGTCAAGAAAAGACTTTAATGTCCATGTGATTTAACATTAAAGGGAGGGATTCCAAAAACGAGGCTCGGTGCCAGAGAGGTAATAATATCCCCGTAAATGAGAAATCCTAAATGCTAAATACCTCCTACAGATCATGGGAAAACACTGGGAGCAACTAATTGCATTAAGATACAGAAGGCTCCTTCATTTTTTAAATAAATAAACCTGCATCAGGATTGACCCTACATTTCTCAGCCTTCTTTTTCTCACTTTCTTTCTTTAAATTCACTGAAAATGTGACCTTTTTAAGTGTGTCCAAACACAAAAGATGACGTAATTGCTGAACATGGATTTCCCTAACTCTTCCTAAAATGAAAGCCACTATACGCAGCTTTTTTATTTACATTTTCTTTACTGTAAACTTGTTCTGCGTGTTTTCTGTACTTCAGATCATAAGGACGAAAAGCAAGAGAAGGGAAGGAGGAAAAAAAAACAGAGAAGGAGTTTGGCGTATGACTGTAAGTGACATGCTTGCCACGGCATTGTTTGAGGTTTTTGCAGACCTGTAATCAAATTTGGGAAGGTTTGGAAACCTATCGTCATGCTGTGCTCTCCAAGACAGAATGATGTCCAGTAAAAAAAAAAAAAAGACATTTTCTCACACACATTCCAACAACTATGACTTCTGCAAAAAGAAATATGCCCCACGAAAAGCAACTTCCATGCACCATGAAAAACGTTCCTATTACGAATACATTTGTTATGTCCTCAAATCTGTTTGTTTTGTCATATTGCTCCAGGGTTGTTTCTTTTTCAGGAAACCCTGCTTCAATTAAGTGTGATGGAACACATGTGTCCCTTATCAGGGGCCAACATCTTCTACTGTTGGCCTTTGAAACGACACCGGCTCCACGGGATAATTGGGCTTTAAAGGGGGATTCTCCCGGGGTGCCGCTCCTTGTGCCTGTCGGCGTGGATCAGCTGACGCCCGCCGTGTCTATAGACTTGTTATAAGTGATCATAAGTGGTTATGCATGTAGTTGTAGCCGCGAGGATGATAGCGATCCCGGGAACAAAACTGTTTTATTTGAGACCCCTGGCACTCAGACAGACACAGCAGATAGGCTGCTCGTGACCAAATGTGATCAAATTATGTGGTTCGTCTTTGAAGTTTTACACTTTCTGCTAAATGGATGATTGTGATGGTGATGTTTGTAGTGTGAACGAAACGTTGACCACAAAATAAAAGCTGCACAGGTGCGTGTCGAGTAATGATATTATTTTTTTTGTAGGCTTTTATTAGGAGGATGAGAACGGGAGCTTAGTGGTAATTTCTATGCCCTTTCTATCACATGCACATGCCAGCTTATGACTCAGCCGCTGCTCTTTCTGACCTTCACAAAGTATCTGGTGATCTCCAAACCTCTGCCGACATCCCACAATGGACCAGTGTGTACTGTTATGCTCTGTGTGCGTCACGTCACAAAAACAACAATTTGCAGCTTGTACGTGAACAAAAGACTTCATAATAAAAGATTGTGACAACTTTTTTTGACTTAGAAGCAAAAGGAAAAATATAGTTTATCCTCCTCGATTCAGAAGATTGTGCCAGAAGCCATTGTGACAAAGACAGGGCGAGCAGAATGGAAAATTGATTCCATGCAATCATCTCCTGTCGTCTTTTGTCTACACTCGGCACCACTCTGGCCTACACTCCAATCATCCCTTTACTGAATGCTCCTTTGAACAAATGAACTCCTTTTAACCGTTTTTGATTTTGTTTATTTCTTTATATGCTGTGTTTATCTCTTTGCGTATGCTTTCCAGTGACTTAAAAGCACAAAATAAGGAACTCAATCACTGCGTTGCACTGAATAACCTGTCTGTCAGACGTTCACAAACACACATGCTTTTGCTTTTTCAAAGTAATTTCAGTTAACTATGGAGATGTCCTAAAGCACGCTCATAATAGCACTCGACTTAGAATAAGATTTTACACCGTCAGAGCAAGGAGCTGCCGGGGGCTCAGAATAACTGTGTGAGCCGTCAACAGGAAGAACGCACTTCATGACTACAGGCCAAGAGCTTTAATTGGCTGTCTGCAGGAATTTCTGCTGTGGCAAACTAATTGACCCAAACTCCCTGGTGCTTTATCAACACGGGGAAATGCCACTGGGCCGGTTACCTTGTAAACCAATCTATAACCAATGGCCAATTTGAAACATGTGTTATTGGCTATTTTACAACAGGTCCCCTCTTCTACTTGACTGGAACAAGGAACTTTTCAGGTTTAGACAGAAACATTTCCTGACTGACAGTTTGACAAATAAAGAAATGGTGGTCAGTACTAGCTATAATGTTGGAGAGTGTTTTGAAAAAATAATGTTACTTTTTACCGTGTTACTTTTAATGTTGTTTTTCTTTTGGAATTTGGTTGAACAATGAAATTTCACCTCTTATTCTTTTTTTTTAAGTATGTCCTTAGTTGTACTTGTTGCAGCAAGATAGCTTTGCAGCTGAGCAAGGTTGTCAATCATTGTTTAAAAGTGCAGCAGAAGTCTTTTTAGAGACGTGGCAGAGTTGTATTCCTTTACTGAAAGATAAGGCTGGTGATATTTCACATTTTTTCTTGTCAACAACTGCCAATACATACGTCCCTCTCTCATTTCTGACTGTCCTGTCTGTTGCACTCAGCCACAAGCCCATGTGTTCCTACTGGAGACAGGAAACATCTGTAAAGATGGATCACAAATATATAGTTTCACTTTTAAAACAGGATCAGTAATTTCCTAAAACAGCTGGTCACTACAGTTGTTATCAAAAATTGCTCAGACAGGAGTAAATAATGTATTTGTTTGGGACTATTTTCAGCGGTGGATTAATACACATTTGGTGCTTTAGTGATTATTTTCAGCAGCAGGGAAGCGTATGTGGGATTGACTCAAGATAAACTACAGTGACCATGTTCATCATAATTAAGAATGTCACCCAATGCAAAGGTGTGGCTCAATTATGTGTTTTTAATAGTTTTGGACAACAACAAAAGTCTACGGCACAGAAGACTAAGGTATACCAGGCTTTGTCTGCAGGTGCCACTTGTTAGAAAAATCAGTTAATTGTATTATTGTTTTCATGGAATTTGTTGACAATAAGAAAACCAGACTTATCTTCTAAGAGCACTTTACTGCATGAAATTTGAGAAAATGTTTAAAAACGAACACATTAAGTTGTAAACAGCCGGTTCCTGGCCCACTGGTCCCTGTTACATTTGTGTCAGTAGCAACACGTTAGCACAACACATGCTGTTAACATGATGTGATGAAAAGTCACAATGGAAAGGCCGGCGTGTTCTCACAGACCTGGTATTCACGGTGAGACCGACTTTCCCACTTGACTACAAAAATTATGCCATAAAATCTCTGAGCGAGTGTGACAGGTCCTGATCAAAACCAGCTGCCAGTTAACTTAATGATTGAATCTATCACATTCAATTAGAGGGAGCCTATGAGCTGTCAATCCAGCCCTCGGCCCGCTCGTTAAACAAAAACACAGACGGGGAACGATCACTTTAGGAGGCATGTCTCTGTCTTTGTGATCCTTATCTGACGAGCCCTGCGTCGTATTTGAAACAGTCGGCCCTGACAGGTCCCACGGATAAACTGCTGTATGAAAGGGGTCACCTCAACCTCTGGAATCCATCGTCAGCTTTCTGTCTTGCGCAACTGACAAATGGTTTCAAACAGCATTCAGGAAGCTTTGGAGAGGTATTCCATGATGTATGTCTGTAGCGAGAACAACAGAAAAGTGGAGAGACACAGAGAGAAAGGGAAAAAGAACGAGATAGAAGAAAACGATCTGAGTGAGATAAATGAACCAAAACAAAACAACGAATGAGCACCACTTTCCCTCAATTGTCTCGTTGCTTTGGCAAAGGGCCTACTGTAATCCCCTAGAGGAGCGGCTATCTGGCAGGAGTTTGCTCCATGGTCAGTGTCTTTAACCCCAGATGATAACACTTAGCCCGGCCATAAAGCATAGGCCCCTTTAACTGATCCATTAGCGTCCGATCCCCGAGAGTGGACCCGCTGGTGTCTACTGAAACTTACCAGGAAGCCTTGAAGGAAAACAGCATAGCAGACATGCACTGAGATCAAAGACAGCCACCCTCCTCCTCCTCCTCCCTCTCCTCTTCCCCATCGAGTTCTCTGTCTCTCTATCTCTTTCTCTCTCTCTGTCTAGATCCTCTAAGAGTACGTCTACACTTTAAATTTACATGTGCATCTTTTTCTCTCTTTTTGCCCTCCGTCTACCCTAAGCCCTAAGTTTTTCCTCACAAGAAAATGTTGCTTTTGTTCGAAAATAGTCTCCAGAGTGGATCAATCATTTTATTATGTGTTAATTTGAGTTGACAATATGACAGGAAATTAGGAGACAGAGAGAAAGAGAGAGAGAGAGAGAGAGAGAGAGAGAGAGAGAGAGAGAGAGAGAGAGAGAGGGATTGACATACAACAAAGGTTTCATGGTCAGTGCCTTAAACTCCAGACACTACGGCACTCAGAGTGGATCAATGTTACATTTCAATGTAGATAAACAATACCAAGTTTTTGCAAATCAATGCTGTCAGCTTGCTCTGACCTGGTCAAGGGATGTGTAACAGTAAAGTTCACAGGACAAATTGCTGTCGCCTTTAACTTTCTTTGCAATCACTTGATACAGATGTGTTCATTGCTTACATTCAGTGCTTATAATTCACATTGTCGACGACTTTGCAATCATTAAATGTAGTGATTTGAATTTAATCGCCATCTCAGCACAGAGTTATTGTTTGTCCAGACTGAGAGTCTACATGTTTTGCGATTAGGCATAGTGGTGCTTTGTGCAAAATGCTAACGTCAGCATGCTAACATGATGTCAACATGCTCAGGTTTAGCAGTTATAAAGTTTACCGTGTTAACCATCTTAGTTTAGAGTGTTAGCATGCTAACATTTTCTAATAAGCACTAAACACAAAGTACAGCTAGGGCTGATGGGAATGGCATTAGGTTTTGCAGGTATTTAACTGATGTATTTAAAGTCTGACCTGATGATGGTGCTAAATGAAGCTCACAGATCACAAAAGTTCTGAATAAATTTTTTTGCAAGTTTTATAGCAAACCATCCTGTAGTTGTTGAGATATTTCAGTTTGTACCGAAGTGATGGTAATTTGTCGCTTGTTCAAGTAGTTAATGCAACCTTTGTGTGTGTGCACCATGGCATGGACCTCTAGTGGAATTATTATACCTGTCTGTCACGAACAAACGCAGAACTAGTGTGACGTTGTTATAGAGCCACAAAACCTTGCAGAGAGGAGTTCGGGGTGGATGGTTGGGTCAACAAAGCATATGATTGCATGCACGACTGCTGTTCATTTTTCATTTCTTTCTGACAGTCAACATTTTTCGTAACCATGACCGTGGTCTGTCCCTGACCTTAACCAAGTCACTCTTTTAACCACAACAACAATTTTGTCCTTACTGCAACCAAGCATTTTATTGTGCCTAAACTCACTAAAACGTAACTATAGTGGTGGGAGATCAGGAAACGATCATATAAGTCTATTTTGTAATGGTATTGGAAGGCAATGGCGAGCATTTTCCTGTTGTTGGGGCCGCATAATCAGAAAAGTGTCATTCAGGTGGGCAATGGCACATAAAACATATTCTAAACATATTCAGTTTAGTTTGAAACACTTTTTCAGTTGTCTATGACAGAAATATAAACATTTGTAAATAAGAAGAACTAAATTGTGAGTTTGGCTGTATCGAAAGATAAGAAAGAAGAGGTGATCACACATAGCAGGAGGGAGGGGCCAGAACCAAGGTTTAACCAGCTGAGAATCAATAGAGCAACCAGACCGTCTGTCGGCTCCTCACCAGATCTTGGCTGTGATGTCCAGTTTTATTGTTTGCTGACTTAAAGAAGATGAAGAGCTTTCTCTGGTCTTCTGTTGTTTTGGCATTTTAGTGTGGGCAGAGATACATATGAAAACAACAGATGCCTTTTCTGCTCTGTCTTGCTGATACTGCCCCTCCTCTGCTCTCTATCCGGCCATCTCCTTCTTTTTACTTTCTCTTTTAATCTGTTTCTCCTTGAACGTCCTCCTCAGCAGCCTTTCCTCCCTTTCTCCTATCAGCATCCTAGTTACCCCCTTTTCGCTCTCTCTCCTCCTCCTCCTCCTCCTCTTTTTCTATCTTCAAACCTCTCCCTCTGCCTCGCTGTCTGCTCCCGACATCCCCCTGTGCTCTGTCTCTCTCTTCACAAGCCTTTCCTCCCTCTCTTTACTACCAACATCCCCCTGTCTTCCTCTCCCGGTGTTTTCAATTTAGAGCCACTATGAACCAGTTCAGATTGTAACGCTATCAATTAGTCAGCGACTCCAGCAGGTTTATTCAATGGGGCCGCGAGTGAGCTTTAGTGATTTACAGGCTGCGAGGGAGATGTAAGGGAGGGATGTGCAGACATGGGCTGATATGGGTTTTTAAGGTCTGTGGGAACGGAGCCTATGCACCGTGTACCTTGAAGATTTGGTCCTGCGGTTTAGGGTCCCTGTAGTAATGCGGCGAAACCTCCATAAGATGAAAAGGTTTGCAGAGGAAGCAAAGAAATGCAAAGGAAAGAGAAAATGTTGGAGTTTTTCTGGAAGGCTAAATGCCTCTTTTCACATGTATTGGATTTCAACCACAACGTTTTTTGAGCAAGAGCCACATTCTTGTGATATGCTATGGAAATGCTTTAAGATAAAAACAGAAGGTATAAATACTGTATATTTATCTTGGACTTTGCTTTCAATGTAAACATGTAACTTAAATCACCACAACACTGGTAAAAACAGCAAAGAATGATATACCTTACTTTTTGGATGTTTGTCTGTTTGGTGTATTTTTCCTAAACTAATGACTGGTGTCACATGGAGATATAAAGGTTCTTGTTGTTTGGCTAGAATAGAAATATAGAAAATATTAATAGAAAAAAACTTTAACTCACCATTTTACGGAAGAGAAAGAAATCCATAATTGAAGAAGAGATGTTCGTTTCTTGACCTAGCTGCAATCATCCATCATTCAATGTGCGATGTGTGACTCAAGACGTTTTGCATTTTAATAAAGTGGAAATTAAACACTCACTCTCTTGTGCTGGTATTCTCTTTTGCTCCCTTCAGAAAAACACACAGGTTAAACACAAAATCAGGCACATTCTCACTTAGTTCAAAATCATCTTGGGAAATGTAAGAATTCACTTACTGAAGTTTTACTAAATGTTGCAAATTTCCAATGCTTTGGTCAGAGAAACTACTCACTGTCTACTATCAGTGTGCATTAATATATATACAATGTCCCAGATGTAGGGTTTCTTCACATTTGCAGGTGTTAGACATTGCCCATACTGATGGGTGCCGCCATGTCGCCGTTGTCCCTGGAGATAAGAGGTCTGTTAAAAAGATGGAGTGCATTTCATGTTAGTGTAACAGCACAGGGAGCATGTGTCTTCTTATCATTTGATATGTGACACATCGGTGCCTCCTCTCTCCTTCATTCAGGTCCCTGCAAAGACCTGAGTCATGTTTTATCCCACCCACAGACATGGAGGGAGAAAGAGAGAGACAGGCACCGGGTCCCAATTCAAGTTAATACAGTTATGTACTCATATTTACAGTGAACTACATAAAGAGATTAAGGTAGACTTAGCTGCTCTCAAATGGGGTGGACAAAATAATAGAAACACAGCTCAACAGTAACAGTAACTAAATCCTCCAAAATGAGAATAAAGTTGAATCCTCTCAAAATGGTTAAACTTACAAACAAAACTTAAACTGAACATTATAAACTTTGAAAAGGTTGGATTAATTGTAGGGTTGTTTTATTAGACCGCATTAGTTCTAGCTAGGTGTATCTAATAACGGACAACTGTGTAGTGTATTTTTTAAGTAGCTCCCAAAATTGGCATTTTGAACTTGTTTTGCTGTCTTGGCCGTTATTCCAATCACTAAAAATAACATTGTACTCCAACAGAGTTTGTTGCTGAGATCTGTGAAAATGGTAGCAACGCTAAAAAGAAGTCAGATAATCAGATTGGTTTTAAACAAAGGGTCAGCCAAACTCATTTTAATAGAGAAAACAATGGGGAAGTGGAAACTGATCAAGACCTTTCGTACTTGCCATGGTGCAATGAGGCATTATTAGAAATATTCTGGGTACAATTACTGTAATTTCGCTGTGATGTGGTGTGTACTATCTTACCATAACTGATAGAAAGGATGGCCAAAAGTATTAAAATAAGACCCAAGATGTAATAAACTATATTTATCCTTTAAGTACCCTTATAATTTGTAGACTTCACTTTTTCATTTCCCTGAGTGAAAGACTCAGAACACAGTATCAGTATGTGGTATGTAGTTGGGACAGCAGGGAAAGAGTTTGTGCGTGTGCGTGTGTGTGTGTGAGTGAAACCGAGCGGGGGACCAGCCTGTTATTGGAGATCCAGAGGAGGGTTTGTCGGCTTGTCGGTATACACAGCCAATGGCCTGTCGCCTGTCACCGAGCCCCCGCCGTGTCTCTCAGTGTCTTCCTCTTAATTACCCATCATTCCTCTCGCGGCAAGGCCCCTCACAAATTACAGCGCATTGTCCCCCGCCGATCGGCCTGTCATCACGCGGCTCCACATTTCAGAGTGCGGCTCATTGTGGACGGAGAGCAGAGCTGGGGGGGCCGTGGAGGGACTCACACACACACGCACAAAGCCTTTAATGTGTATCTGCATGCACACACACCGATTAATTTGAATAGACATGAATGCAACAAAACCATTAATGTGTCCACATTCACACACAAACACACACACACGCGCACACACACACAGACAGAGGCCAGGCCCATTAGCTCTGGTGCCAGCTGACTCTGTGACCCAGACGGTTTTCTGCCATGTCAGCAGGACCAAATGACAGTGCTATGGTAGCAATACCCCCACACACTCACTCACTCACGCACACACACACACACACACACACACACACACACACACACACACACACACAAATACACAATAGTGCTGATCAGAGTGTTGCTGTGGAGAATTAGACGTCTTCTCTGTCAATCTTCTGAAAGACTGCGTCGCCCCCGGAGACAAGCAGAGAAAAAGTGACCCCCTGTTTGAACCGTTGAGCAGGGTAAGACAGCAGTAGCAGCGGCAGCAACAGGTTCAGTGTTTGCAGCGGGACAACAGGAGAAAAAGTTCATACAGCACATGCGGAGTTAGTGTTCGAGATTTGATCAATGAAAAACTGAATCGGCAGGATCCATCAAGTCTTGATTTTTTGTCTTTAAAGGATAAGGCTGGCGAGATTTAACTCTCAATACATCCCAACTCCCCCAGCCTGTCTGTGGCTCTCAGCTCCAAACCCATTCATTCCTACTGAAGACGTATACGGTTAATAACAGGTCAGAAAAACATTCCTAATTGTTTTTTTGAAAAAGGGACAAATAATTTCCTTATACTGTTAGTCACTGCATTTTTTCAACAAAAGTTACTCAAAAAGTAAAAAAGAATATATTTCTTGGGGACTCACTTCAGCTGTGGATTAATACACATATACATAACCTAACAAGCTTTTGCTAACATGCAATTTAAGTAGGACTGTGAATGTGGTGTGGGTGAGGCTCAATTATGTTTTTTTTAATAGAGGTTGGACAACAATGATATAGAGGAGTAACATATACAGACAGGCAATATGCTTTTGACTTTTCATGGGATTTGTTGGAAATAATAAGCAAAATATAGAATATTGCCATATGTATCCTATAGGTAAACTTATGTAAACCAATTTTACAATTTGATGTTACCATATAAATCATTTTTACTTAAAGGTGTATAATGAAAGTTAATGGCTGTCTAGAAAAGCATGATGCAAAATACAGAATTCATCCTTTGAAACCGTCCTATGTTATCAGTCAACCTAGTGGGTAATTTATTCATCCTCTGTTTAAAAGTTCTATATTTTGTTTAAATTTGAGTTGACTTGCGGCAACTTTATCGCTATCACAAGAACAATTGCAGGAACTTGCCTTGTTGAGCTCCAGACAGGAGACCATTCAACACAACATACAGAAAACCATCCAATAATTAAATTGTATCATATACGTAATATATCTGAAAATACAGTATAAAATATGTATCCTGCTGTGGGGTCGACCTTTAACTTTTTTTAAAATCCCTGAAGAATTCTTTTTTGTTTGTTGTTTTTTGATTACCAAATTGAATCAAGATTATTTTGTCACATATTAAGCTCCTTGTTCCAGTTGAACATTTGTTTTTAGTTTCCAGCTAAGGCGATATATATTTTCACCAATAAACATTTCTGTCACAACTGTTCCCTCCTCCTGCTCACCTTGGTGGGTTCACGGATGCAGAGAGGAGGACATTTGCGGTGACATCGTCCTTCAACTTCATTCTCCCTCATTCTGTTTGTCTTGCAGGAGGAACTGTAGCTGCTCCGAGCCCACGTGTGCCAAGGCGTTGTATCAGCCGAACGTTAAAAAACCTATTGAAAAACAAACACATAGTAAACTTTAATTGTAGGCATTTGCCTTGGGTATGAGGACTCGCAATTTTACTGGTTCTCTTTCTTATTACCTAAAATGCAAGCAAAACACTAATTAATAATCACTAGCATATGGTGGGTGAAGTGTGGAAATCTTTTACTGTGGCATTAGGAGCAAATGAGATTAAAAGTGCAGTAATGGCTGTTCAGACATGTTCAGATTGAACAGCACCTCTGGCCGCTTGTTTTTTTTGCCTGAAATAGGCAAAAATGCTGATGACAAAAACATTTTAATTTAAAATCTCATTCATAGCTCCGAATCACATGGATATCGCTGAAAAAACATGGAGCTCACAGTATCTTTGGTTTTGAGCTATGATTCTTTTACTGCATTTACACTGGAGAGTTTGCTAATATGGCAAAAAAAAGTGCCATGGGTATGAAGAATTTAGCACCCCGCAGCTCCAAAACAAATACCTCTTAATTATAAGCAATTGGCCCTCCTTCCCCACCAACCGCTGACTGGGACACATGAAAGCGTTGGTAATTGTAAAGAGTTTCTGCGTTTATGTGTGAGGGGGGGCTGAATGTGACGCGGCTGTAAAAAAAAAAAATGGAAGGCTCTCATTGAATACAATGACTTCCTTCCTCTCTCTCGCTGCCTATATAGCCCAAGCTGGGGAAGAGGAAAAAAAAATCTCCATTTGGCACTGATTAGGGAAGACGCAAATTTGAAGGAGGGGGCTTGGAGACCACAGGGGTTACACACATGTATCTGAAGCCACGACACTCCGGGCCCCCTCTAATTTAGATGTCTAAGAATTTGCTGTATGTGCTGCCTCATGCCAGTAAGTCTCAGCCTCACTGTAAATAAATGGCACAGGGCAGCGTGCAGTCACCCCCATTTGTAAGTCATTAAAATATTTTCTCTGTGACATATTAATTAGAGCGTTGCGTTCGTGTCTTCTCGCCTGCGCGTGGAGAGTGCTGAGGTTCTGAACGCTTGCTTACAAATGTGTGTGTTTGTGTGCGTGCGCGTGGCTTCATTCATGCTACATTATGTACTGAACGGGGACAAGATAGCTGTACACACATCTCAGCCATCTGTAACTCATCGGCTTATCATTCAAAAACAACAACACAGAAGTCTTCAGATGACAGATGATATTGTGCTTAACTTTCTATCTAGCAAACGGGGCAGTAGCCAGGACTGTGGAGACACTGACGCCATGACGTGTTTCCAACAAATCCTTAGAAAAAGGTTGACCACAAACTTTGACATTTTGAAGTGAAATATTTTTATTATTTAGTTCACTTTTCAAATACACTTCCTGTTAATTCTATTCTCCAACTTCAAGGTTTAAATTCTGTTTTGTTATCCACACTACAAGGAATAAAATTATCACACTGAAGCCCCAATTTATTTAATATTTCATTTTGTACTTGAACCTGTATGTAAACAGTTGCTTATTTAAACATCCAGCAAAAAAGGAGCACAATTATCATTAATTTGGAGTCACGCCTCATGAATGTAAGTCCCATAGTCACTCTCTGGTTTTGGTCTCCACTACCTCCTGATGGAAATATCTGGCTCTTTAGCAGCTAAATGTTCCACTGCGTTCACCCACAACTGTGTCGAAGGTAAGGCAAGGTAGTGTATAGTGAATGTTTAGATCTTTGTTTTTTTCTTCATGAAATCAGCTCCCCTCTGCTGTTGATGAACTCGGTGAGGGTGAATCAAAACAGTAAAGTTGTGGATGGAAATCAAAACAATGAGCTGTAAGATGCTAAAACCTTCTGTAGAGCTGAGAGGAAATGCAGTGTCAGGTGGTAATCCTCTGTGGGTTCACATTGTCACAGTTGTTCATATTGATAAGTGTCTAAAGTCTAAACATACTGTAAAATCCAATCATGTGTAAGTTTTGTTGTTGCTGTTGATAAAACACACAAATTCACAAAAGAGAGAGAAAAAACATGACTATATTTTTATGCAAAAGTGTTCATTTTCCTTTGGATTCTGGATATTGTTGAGTGAAACTTAGGTACCTTTACCTTTTCCTCAGCGACGTTTTGTGCAGAAAAATAAAATGTGTGAGATTAAAGGGTAACACAGTCTTTGCCTTTGCTAATTAGAATAGCAAAAGCAGATCTATTTTGGCTTCAAACTAATTGAAATTGAATTAGTAAATCTCTGAATCTCTTTCTGTCACTGATACAAACACAGCGGTTGATTTCCCTCTAGCGTATCTTCTCTATTTTCATGGGTATTATTTGGGTATCTCTTGGTCTGCTGGGAGAATTACGGCTCTAATAACTTTCATTCGAAGCCCCTGTAGCATCAGTAAAATGTTTACTACAAGAGCGCAGAGAGGTCCTTTGGTGAAGCCATGCGTTTGTTACAGAGCCTTTGACTCAATTCAATGTGTATAAATATATCCATTTCATTATGGAGGCCAGTCAAATATTTGTTTCAGCGGTTTTCCCCCCATATAATGTAAATTGCTGCAAGCTGTTGCACTTGGAAAATGTTTCCTCATAATGCTTTTCTGCCTTCACATAAATCACAGCTAAATGTTGCATTCAAATGACTACAGACAGGCAATTTATTCTTGGCTTCCCCCGTCCCCTCGAGAGAGGCTTGTGGCAAGAGGGTCGCTTCGGTTTTTAATAGCGACTGTCATTATTTGTTGACAGTTGTTCATCATCTTTTCCAAATTTATTGTGTTTTCTTGAAAGTCTTTCTTTGTTTTCTCTGCAGTTATGACCCCTGTCAAATGAAGTGAGGGGTGAAAACATGTAAAGAATTAGGCCACTGTGAGCAATGAGCACATGACATGACATCTTTTTTTTTCTAATTGTGAGGTTAAAGGGGGTGCGGATTCTTATGATAACCATCCTTGTGTGCTGCTAAGAATATTGCTCAAGAGATACTCTCAGAAATATCAATAACATTTTTACAACAGCTTCTTGTCTCACATTCGGCTTCTATGCTACACCATGTAACCAGACCCAGAGACCTGGGATACCTTCTCAAATCGACAGTGACATTTTCATTCACTTAATAAAGGAGAATGGCTTTAATGATGTATCATCAGCAAGAAGATCATGTGGTGAAACTGTAGTTGCCTAATAACAGAAAGCCAGGATTGCCCTCCTGTGCAGTGTGAGTGAGTGCTTCTGCTGCTGAGCCGCTCTGTGTCGGCTTTAACTGAATCTCAGTGGGGTTTGCTGACAGTCAGCTCGGTGCGTAAGCGGCCCTGAGTCGCCCCACTGAGGGATTTGGGGGAATCTGTCAGCAGCAGCAATCAACGTTAATCCTGCCAAAACCTGTTCTTTAGCTGCCTGTTAACCGATGTCCTACATGATAATGACACTGTACAGCAGAAGTGGAACTGATGGTGTGTTGAGGACGGCCTGTATACACTGTAACCACCTCTGAGACCGTGTGCAGCAAAGTGGACCCACCAGCTAATGTTGCAACTACTGTTAACACAGGCTGCTTACCACTCCTCGTGGTAATGACTTGTAGAATATCTGGGAGTTTCTGCAGCCTCTATCTTCCGCACTCACTGTGTGTGTAGAGGCACAGCTCCGCAGCAAGCCAAACGCACTTCCAATACAGATGAAACTGTGAAAACAACAACAAATTCTACGATAGTGATTAAAAATTTGAAAGTGATGAGATTCTGCAAGCATTTACTTCATTCCAGGAAAAAGCAAGAGATCAACATTAAGTCTCTATAGTAAAGTTCAGAAATGAATCGGGTGAACACACCAGAGTAAAGGTAAAAAGAGTCAAATATATTTTAGGAATCCGAGAATAGAATGTCAGAATGTTGCATTAGCGACACATTAGCTCCAGACAGTTAGTATTAAGCTAGCATAAAGCTGAAAAACTAAATTCTACTAAATCAACAGTCACAAAGCAGCTGTAGTAGAAGGCGTACCAACAGATGACGCTCCAAGAGGGGCATCAAGGGAGTAGATAAAAGGCAGCTGTCACTGTTAGCTTGGACACAGATCTGACAAAATGGTGGATGTCACAATGTCAGTTAGACTGCTAGAACTGTGCCAGTAGTGGTTGCTACTAGCAACAGAACACCCAACTGTATCCAGGGCACCACTCACCCTGCACAGCTTGACGTTTTATTTTACTGCAGTGCAGAGATGTCACTTAGTGTCTCAGTGACATACAAAAATGTTAAATAAATAAATGGCTAAATAATTTGGTTTTGGAGCGCATGTCATGGTTCTTGGGCTGTGACGCCTTTTTTGGGAAGCCCAGTTGCTGGACGCGGCCCCTGGACGCGGCCCCTGGGACATGTCAAGGATTAGAAACTCATTGGGGGTTGTGAGATGTTGTCAGGGGTCCAAGAATTTCTAGACACACCCCTGTTTGCTGGTCTGGACCTTGAAAACTTGTCATTTCCTTCAAAACTGTCACACGGTCATGAAAAAAAAGGGGAATTTGATTTGATTAATTTGATAAATTACATTGATGAGTCCTAAATTCAGTTTTATCATAAATGGCTGTCTAACAAGGGCCCAGACTGCATTTAGAATAGACGGTTAGCGGTTAGCTCAATGCTTGAATGAATATTATTATTATTTATTTTGGGATTTGAAAGTCACCTACTTATTGTGTATTGTCTATTACAGGTGAGTGGTGTGGAGGAACATGCAGATGAAACACCTTAGTGAGAGAGGGTGCGGGGGAAAGTCAGCAGGAATGTAAATCAACTGTATTTCCTTTCTTTCACAGTAAAGTGAAACACATTTTGTTGTGATTAAAAGTCAGTTTTTGTAGCTATGTATGCTGTTGCTGTGGTGAATAGTTCTGGCAATTAAGTGGATTTTAAGACATGATGATGATGATAAAGCGCAATGGAAACAGCGTTGTGTCTAGAATCACTCCTATCAGTTTATAGTTTACTCTATGAGCAGTAAATTAAGATCTCAGACACTCATGAATCATCATTTCGCACCATCGCTGACATGTATTTTATCACTGCAAATTTAAGACTATCTGAGTCAAAGAATTAAAATGCTTTTAGCAGAAAGTGGTGTACATGCCACTTTTTTATTCCATTGGGGCATATTTTTTCACACAATTTGTGTTCCTTTAATTATATGACGGAATCCCAAATATGCTTTGTGTGTCAACAATGACACAGCAGAGAGAGAGAGAGATGAAGACGCCCCGAGGGAGAGCGATACAGGTCAGTGAGGACATCCTCAAAGAAAGAGACAGACAGACAGATAGAAAAACCCCGAACTGAGAGAGAGACACATTTGATTGCTAAGTGTTATGGACAGCAAGCAAAGCTGTTAAATAAATAAAATGATGAGTTATAGAGTTGAAACAATTAGTACATGAGTAGATAATCAGAAAAATAATAGGCAACTCATTTGATAAGTAATTGATTCAGCTCTTTTTGTTCTCAGTTTACTTTCTTATGTGATGGTTGGTTGAATAAAACAAGACATTTAATACCATCTTTCTGGGCACAGGAAATTGAGATGGGCATTTCTGTTTTTAGATCAAAATAATCTGACCATTAATCAATAAAAACGAAACAAACAAGCAATGTCTTCTGTAGCTGATTTAAAGGCACCCTCCGGTGGTTTAATGTTGTTCTACCATGTAGTTGAGAAACTCACAAGAGACACATTTCAAAAAGAGTGGAGGCTGAGATATCTTGACTTTTCATCTGTAGTAGAGTAAAGCTCCATAAATACTAGTTCATACATTTCCCATAATGCAACTTACAGTAATAGCATCATTCAGTATACCCCACCCCTTTTCCTCCCAAAGGGCAACTTGTTTCAAAACCCACACCTCCAGTTTTTGTGAGTCATGTGTTAAATCAGCGGAGTACCCCTTTAAGTGAAATTTGGTAAACACAGTTCAGAATGAGGCCTTTCCAATAAGTTAAGCACATGAACACTGGAAAGTTGTAGAAATGAGATGGGATTCTGTTTTTGCGAGTGCTCCATATGATGTGAACATGGTATAATTAGCAGTGATTATAATGAACAGTGAACTCACAGACAGTATATTCATCTTCATAAAACTAGTGATACCGCAGCGCTGGTATTACATGACACACAAACCAGACCTCTTGTCTGGAAACCATGTTGACTGAAAAATGTATGGTAAACCCACTTTGGTTTTAGTAACAGTGTGACATTCGATTTTAAACTCAAGAGTCTCAAACTGCATTTCTGCTGCATCATGCTCTGCATTTCTTGCTGCAGATATTCATTTTCTGATAACTCATCCCGTGCTGCGTCTGAGCCGGCCGAGTCAACAGATCACCATTAATCACAGCGTGACCTTCCTCTCAACTAGGCCCATCTAAAGCTCATTCATCCCCATTTGCCATGCAGCTCTGCGGGTCGATAATTGGCAAAGCAAAACACAGATTAAACCCAATTTGGAGGGTTTCAACTTGAAGCTTAGCAGAGACAGCCGGGCTCAGGCTGAACTGAAGTTCACTGTGCTCTGGTCCTCTCTGCCTGTCTGAGGCTGCACCGGGAGAGGACCGCAAAACCTAAATCAAACCAGTCTGTTCTCCGTGTTTGTGTTTGTGTGTGTGTTTGTGTTTGTGTGTGTGTGTGTGTGTGTGTGTGTGTGTGTGTGTGTGTGTCAGAGAGAGAGAGAGAAAGGGGGAAAAAACACAGTGAGTCAGTGTGTGTGCAGAGCATGCAACAGTGCATTGCCATCCCTAATAGAAACCAACTT